>JAQPCC010000200.1:0-150077 GCA_028392965.1 Lindernia subracemosa | reverse complement strand
GAGAGGAGAGAGAGAGAGAGAGAGAGATTTGACCATATGTGACTAATAATCAGCTAGCTAGTCAATGATCAATTAGATACATCATCGTACGAACGAATGTTATAAAAGAAAAATACGACAAAGAACAAACCATAACACACCTGGCAAATGCGGGCTAGGTTCAGTGAATATTTAATTCATGTAAAGTCGAAAATAATGCAATAATGCATGAGAATCAAAATCATATTTTATTACTTGAAGATCAAAGTAAGTAATCAGATTGGACTTGTGCTCTTACGCAATCAGTCAAATATAGTCATTGTCGTATAAGGTTTGAATCCCATATCCATGCAATGGCAATAAAATTGAATCATCAGTGATGTCAGGATTACGTCGATTTTGCATGGACAGATAATTTTTTTTCTCAAACGGGACAATTGAGTTAATATGTATAAACCTATTATTGATATTAAGAAAATAGTGTTATTTCTAGAAGATATAAAAACTACAAATTAAAGATGTCTCAATTAAAATAATAAATGGTGGAGATAACTATTCGTCAATGGATGAATTTTGAAATTTATGTATCTAAATCAAAATAAAGTGTACATGTTTAGCTCTTCAATAGTTATATAAATAATTGGTGATAGCATAAAATTATCATATATTTTAACATCAGCTCTTACTTGTTTTTTTATTCACAGATTCAAACTCAAGAATTTTATATATCCCATCGTATCATTGGATATAGCATATTTATTAATTAATTTTAATATAATCATCCCGCAGACAGAATTGACCAAGACGCTTGCAAATGTGAGATATTCCAATAGAATATTTAGTTCGTCAAAATAAAAAATAAAAAATAGAATATTTAGTTTCTGCGTAATACTTCTGAAAACTCCTATGTTCACAAAATTCACCCGGGGAATATTATGTAACGATTAATTAAAGTTTGATCTGCAGTTTACTCAATCGATAGAATGTTAGAAAAGTTGAGCTTTCGTACATAATGAAAATAACTGTTCCATTCCAATCCATTAATGGTTTCACCTCGAATCTTCTTTACTTATCAATATATATAATATATATATATAACGTGGGTCCCACATTGGACTAAAATATTAACGTAACAAATATTTACGGAGTATTAAAATATAATTATGAAAGTTGCATCCGTGTCAAACTTTCGATTGGAAAAATGTTAATTATTTTAATTCATTGACTCCTCCTCAATATATAAAACACTATTGCCGCCATATGTCATCAGTATTCATAGCATAGTCACAAATATGTGTATGAATCAGCAAAACTAAAGATGGGTATGGTGCACCATTCGGCGGCTCAACTGAGAATATTCAAATTTAAATGTATTACATGACATACATTCATGTGGGCAAGTTTGACTAGGGTTTTGTCTAAAAAGAAGCAAGACAAAATAACTTTAAATGATCCCATAACAAATGACGCCAAGAAACATATCGAAATTGCATATATAAAGGACCCCCTAAAACAATACTTCTTGCTGCTCTCTTATTTAATAATAAGCATCTCTCTCTCTCTCTCTCTCTCTCTCTCTCTGTCCTTCCTTATATTATATACTATATATGAACATATATGAATGGCAATGAACTCATCATATTCGAGATAAACCTTTGGTAATGATCAGTTCTCTTATCTTCTTCGTTCGTATGATGGCTTTCTCTTCAATAATCGAAAGCTTTGTTTCGAGTAAGTCGAGGTATGATGTCTCCTTTAGATATCATCCACATGTGCCTTCTTTGTTGCTAGTTATCTAATTAAATCACTTTGTGTTTTTAGCACAGTTTCACTTATATTCTTGTCATATTTTACTATTAATTTTGCACAACACAACATTTTTCATTTGAATTTCTGATATATTATCGAGTGTATTTTATTAGTCACCTTCATCGATTGAGGACGTGTATGTTATGTTATGCAGGTGATAATATGACTTTTTCTTGCGCTAATAGAGACTTCATTTATTTGGTGAGCTAACATTTTGTTACCTTTACTTTTTGTTACACTAACTTGAGACTTATATTATATTTTATATATATATATATATATAATATGTGGATTTATTCTTCGGAACAGAAGATAGATAGCTGGTGATATATTGTTTCTGCTGGAATCATAAATAGCTATGCTATGAAGAGAATGAGGTACGATTTCTAGTATATATCTTTACACATCAATACCTTCTTCTTAAAACCTATATTTAAAATATAATATTCAATTTCCAGAAAAAGAAATCCTTACAAAATATGTTTTAAGATTTATGTTCGTAATAATTGCATAAACCAAAACCTTATGTTAAAACACGATTTATGCGTCTTAATCTCGATAAAACTAGCGTAGTGCTAATTATTATGTCAGTGGGCCAAAACGAAGGCCCATATAAAAGTTAAAAAAGCCCATGCTAATTATTATCTTAGTGGGCCAAAAGAAGGCCCACAATAAGAGTTTAAAAAAGCCCATTATATTAGAAACCTATAAATATACAACATTATGAAATTTAGTATTTTTTTTTTATATATATCAAAGGCAAATAAATACATGGAGGGAGGAGGAAAATAGAAAAAAATTCCCAACTTATTACAAAAATGAAAATTAACAATAAATATAATTTAAATAGGTTGTGGGAGTGGTGGTTGTCCACCCAAGAGCCTCGACACCACGAACCCAGCAGCCAAAGCGACTCCAAACAGTGTGTGTAATCTCACACAGAAATATTTTCCCATAAATATCTTTGATTTGTCCTGCAATATATTAAAAAAAAAAAAACCAAAGAAATTTAAATAAATAAGACATATAAAATTTATTAATTAATAGCTAAAATGATATATATATATATTATATATATTTCATCACTGCATTGCTCACCTTGTGGTTCTTCTGCACAAAGTCTACAACTAAATTCCCCATGGGTATTGTCATGGCACCAAAAACCTAAAATAATAGATAGAAAAAATAATATTTATATATATAAATATCATTTTGAAATAACAGTTTTTTATCTTAATAAAAAAAAAAAATGAAAGATACTTACTGCACTTGCAAAAGGAATGGCCTTTGTATATCCCAAAGCAAATAGAACGAAGTAAAGTCCAATAACAGACCACTTCACTACGTGGGACCCGTTTTCAGTCCCAAGTCTCACCTGTAATATCATTCAAGATTATAACCATATTAAAAACATGAAAGATTATCTTTTTCTTTTCAAATGATTAAGTAGTTTATGAAGGGATATTATAAAGTAAAGCTCACCAAAGGTGACATTTTTCCTACTGCCTTGTCCCCTTCTATCTGAAAATTACAAAAAGAAAAAAAAAATCATTTTTGTTAGCCAATTAAGAAAATAAATGAAGAAATAAAGTAAAAAAGAGTTTGGACTTTGGAGAATATACAAACCTGATGGAAATGACTGCAAAAGAGGATTAAAGATGTGGTCAATCCCACAAGTACAGATGCCCATGTAATTGTGCTTGTAATAGGCAATTCTCTGTAATAATAACCATAGAGAAAAACCCCATTATTAACTATTTATAATCAACGAAGAATCGAAAGTAATCATTGATTTACATACTGCAATAACTATTCAAATTAATTAAATCATTACCTTCCTACGCTGTTAAGCAAATAAAAACCAAGGGTGGAAAGTGGGCCATAGGCCAAGAAGAGCAACGGCTCTCCCACGCCATAGTAGCTCAGACGGAAAGGTGGACACTGTCCAAAGAAAGACCAAGAATATGTCAGCTGGGATGTAATAAAATGGAAACTTTAAACATATTCAAGCCAAAAAAAAAAAAAGGTTTCATTTTTATTACCTGGTAAAGGAAGAAGCAAAAGCATGCGTTAATTAAGAACACCAAAGATCGAGTGTTCTTGGCTGCTAATGCAATCCCAGAAAATCCAGCGAAGCCAATGGCAAGTAGGGACCAAGCGATGATATTGATACCATTTCGGCTTTAGATTTAGAAAGAAAAAAGAAACATGGTTTAGATATATCTGTCATTATGCTTCTAATAATGTAGTCTTAGGATATACAAATGATGTAATTAAAAAAAAATTATCTACCTTCCAAATAGATTAACGACGGACTCCTTCTTATCTTTATCAGCGCCAGTGTCGAAATCATAAACATCATTACTGTAGAGATCAGATCAAAATTATCATTGTAATTCAAAGGCCAAGAAAGAAGATATATATATATATATATATATGTTTAGGGTTCTTACCTTAAGTTAACCCAAGCATTAACTATTACATAAGAAGCCAACATCCCAAAGTAACGACCCCAAGAAAAGATTCCTGTCTGCCAATAAGCTGCTGCACTTGCGACCTATAAATTCAATAAATAATAATGTCAGAAAAGCAAATTTGAGAATATGGTCGAGTGAGAATATTATATATATATATATATAAATACTTACTGTTACTGGGATCAAAGCAACGGTATACATAGGCAACTTGGCTGCCCTCCAAATCAAAGTAGCTCTTGATAGTTCTTCCTCTTCTTTTTTCTCTGCAGTCGCTGCGCCGTTGAGGTTTTGTTTCAGTTTCAAGTCGTCTGATGTAGATAGGCCGCCGTCTCCCTTTACAGTTTCGTCTGCTGTCGGAAGATTAGAGTACTCGGCGGCTCTTGATTTTATTACAAGCCCGCGGCGTCGGTGGCTTTGGATCTTCGAACTCAACGATGCAATAGTACTTGTTGGAGCAGTGGACATCATGGGAAGATTACTGAAAAAAGGTCATTATGGAAAGGGTGTCTTTCTTAGTTAGTTCACAAACTAAACATGAGTTTAAACCTTTGGACTTAAAAAAAAAAAAAAAAAAAAAACATTTTTTCACTTGCCGTGACGATATGTTGTATCCGTTAGAGAGGTGTTGTGGGTTGATCTTGTTGATGCCATAGCCGCCGTTTATCATGCAGAAAGTGGTTGACGCCATTGTTACTACAAGGGTTTGATCAGAAGCTTCTTTGGTCTGTAATTTATTTGTTAGGGTTTTCAGCAAGGAGATTTTGAGTCTATGTTGTGGTTGTATATCGAAGATGGGCATGTATTTATATCCATATAGGAATAGCATGCAAATGATCAATATATTCTTTAATTTATTCATTTTTTCTATATATAAAATTCTTTAGATAAACGTGTGTGTGTGGTAGAGTCGCGGTCAACAGTCATAGTCTATGTTCGATTGTTTTCTCTTATTTCGTAGAAGCTCAGACAGGGCTCGCCATATTAGACTATCGAAGACTTTTGTGACTTTATTGTTAGAAAACAAAGAACTTCGAAACAATGTAGTATGAAGTCAAAATAAGCAACCTACAAGTCTTGTCAATAAAATGTTATTACATGCATGCGAGAAACAAACAAATCATTTGTAATTATAAAATTAACGTACCATTGGACCCCACATAATATTTTTTTTTCTTTTATCATTTTTAATAGAAAAAATAATAATAATACCCAATGGGCAGGACCAGATGGGTCGAACCCTGACTTCAATCATGAGTTCAGAAGTTCGATTCATGTTAGGGACCCGTAGTTTGTGGGATCTTGGGATGGGTCCTATGGACCAGAGAGAGTTAGTCCGTTTGGAAGTTGTGGTCGTCTCATAGCCGACAATGACGTTCGGATTCGATTCAGTGGGAACTACGATGACGTTGGGTGGGAATACCTACCTGATCAGAAAAAAAATAATAATAATAACACCTAATTTATTTAATATAAATAAAAAGACCCCACTCAAATAATAATTTAAAAGACCCTAGTGGGATGAAATTTAGTATTTGTATATATATTATGAATTTAAATTTAATCTTACAAACTTTCATTACACACGTTGATATCAAAAGGGACCAACAAAATATTAATTTTTTTGAACGTGATTAGATTATACAATTAAAGTCTTTTATTATTATTAAAATGAAATATAACTGTTAAAGGGGTGCAATTATTACTCATGGGCATGCCGATCATGTGCTTTTTAGTTGGGTGGGCGAGAGTTTAATTTATATTTTGAGACGAAGTGTGACAATTAAAATTATTTGATCGTCGGTCTAATTAAATTTATTTATCTTAAATTTTGAAATCAAAAGCAAAAATAAAGCCATCAATTATTTATGAGAGACAGGTTGTGTTATTGGCCGGGGCCGAGGTGGGCAGCAAGCATGATCATGACACATAATAATTGAAAAATTAAACTATAAATATATGACAATTGGGAATTTATTTACGATTAAAAAACTTCGATAAATCCAAAAGAACCAATCCTATTATTTATGTATATATTACATATATAATTGTTTATCTGGTCAGAATTGGCTGATGAAGCCAAAGTGGGAAAAGAAAATTCCATTGAACATAAGATTCCATGGCGTTCGTTCAAATAGTAATTGAAAATTTTATTTAATTTGTTGGTTCTCATGTAACTTCATACACAACATTACCTAATTATTAGGCCCAATACATAATTGGGCCTAATAATTGATCCACTTAAAAATAACATCGGCCCAGTGATAATCTTTGTTTTGCCAAACGCATAGGAAATATTTTTACAAAAAAATTACTAATTAATATTTATTTTTTTTCGGTCACACAACGACACCGTAGTTTTCACCCTCCGATTAAGTTTGGTCTAAATTGTATCCGAACCTCATCGTCGGCTATGGAACGAATACAGCTTCCAGCGGAACTAATCCTCCCTGATCCATCAGACCCACCCCAAGATTTCACAGATAGTAAAAGGTCCCTAGGAGATTCGAACATCTGACCTCACGCGAACCACCACTTTGGGTAAATAGTAAATTACTCAAAAAAATATTTATTCAAAGAAATAAAATGAAAAAAAAAACACAATAATTACAGGGTGAAAAAAAAAAAAAAAAAAAACTACGCCACCATTCAGCAAATCGACGTAATAGCTTAATTTACATTTCTAAACCAAAGGAGCGCACTGAGAGGTCTTTGGGTCCCACATCGCCGGCAGGAGGTACTTCCTCCCATTGACGCCGTTCGCATTGTAGCTCGCGCCGGTGTTCCTATCCACGAGAACGTTGCCCGGATAACCCGGGTAAGAGCCCGACCCGAAAATGCCCGTGCACGCCGTGACGGCCTCCAACGGCGCCGTCGCTGGGCCCTGGAAGTAGCCGTTGTTGAAGGGGTTTGTCACCGTTCCGACAAGAACGGCGGCTAAGTTTATCACCATGCCGTCTATTCCGACGTCGCCGTTGGGAGAGATCAGAGGTGGGGTCTGCGGGCCGTACGCCGGCTGGTGGAACGGCCACGCGCAGTAGCCGGGGCACTGGGTTTCGGCGTTCCCGACCCACGCGTAGGCGGATCGGGTCGGCCCACGGGTCGATCCGTGTGCGCCGCACCTGTTCATGCAGAAGCCGTCGACCGCCACGTCACTCGCCGTCAGCACGACGTTAATAACGACTCCGTTCGCTTCGCCGCCCTTCGCGGCCAGATTCACTATATCGGAGCTCTTCAGCGACTTTCCGAGGGAGCAGTTCTCGTCGAAGAACTGCTTCCCGAGGGCGACCGTCGTAGCTGCGCCGGATTTGAACTCCTCCGTCGTCTTCCACCAGGAGGACACCGAGGGGTGCGCCGCCGGCTTCGGAGAGCTCAAAGACTGTATGAAGTCGATGACCGTGGCTCGTTGCGCCGGCGTGAACTTACCGTACCAGGCGAGGTTGACGGTGACGGCGCCTTTCAAGACGACGCCGTTATGATACTTTAAGACCAAGGGCTGTTGCTGGACTAGGCCGGCGTACGATGATGAGACGAAGAGGAAGAGTGAGCAGAGTGTGAGGGCATAATGGTAATTTGCTGCCATTTGTGGATAACGTTACTTTAAGCACTGTACTATGTTAACACTGTGTGTAGTTAAGTTAAGAGGGAGACTTAGGGTTTAGTCGTATTTATAATTGGTCGGTCTGAAGGGTGACAGCTGTATAAGAGTGATATGATTGGTCGGAGTGTAGACTGGGTGATGACGTGGACTTTGACGGTGACGTGGAATAATTGCAATGAGCAGTTGACGTTGACGCGCGCGTTTCTTCCGTGGATATTTCCGAGTTGATAAGTCAACTTTTTCATATTTTTTTTTTAAATTGTTGCATTTTCTAAAATAAATAGATTGAAGAAGATATTAATTAATTCAACTTACCCTTATCCTCATAAAATCTTCATGGGAGGGCTCTACATTTTTATTATTTGGATATACTTTATTCATCTAATCGATTTCATTTATTTAGGTTACAAATTATTTATTATGAGTTAAGCCCTAGTTAGTTGTATATAAAATATATTAAAATTCTAAAACCATTAGTCACGGTGGGCCGAATCTTAGTTTGGTGGTATTGCATTGTCTATACCAGAAGCATATTCCAAAGTAGTTTTGTTTCATAAGAATTTATATATATAAATTATAAATTTAAGAAAAAGTAGTGAAAGAAACAATTATTATATATATATATATATATATATATATATATTAGTATTTATAAAAAGAGAAGAATGTTGAGCAACATTTGAAGGCGCGCGGCTCGGACTGGGACGGTGCCGACTGCCGACGAGCTTCGTAATTAGTTCCCCAATTTGCTTATTCCAATGTTTTTACTTTAGCTAAATTTAATAATTCAAATATAGTTAGTTTTTTTAAAGTTGAGAAATCGAATCTAAACGTTATCGTTAACAAAGTTAATAAGTTAGTGATATGATTAGTTTAGTTCTTTATGAATTTTGGACAACATTACGACTCTCATATTATGTGTGAAGGAGAGTGTGTAACGTAGCCTTTTGCCATTATCAACAACGAAAAATATTAACGTTCATATTTATATACGATATTTAATTTCTTATTCGAATGATTTAAGCGTAAAAAATTAATAAAAATCTGTTTTTAAGTTAGTCAGATCAGAGCCATGCATGGGTTGCAACTCTGTCAAAATGTGTCGAACACATCGGGTTAACCCCCCCACATGGGCCAGCCCGTTTGATATATTAAAGGTCCGTTTAAAAGCGGGCCTACATGGGCCAGCCCGTTTGGGCCTCGGGTTGAAGCGGGGCGAGGTGGGGCAATTGGCCCACTATTAAGAAAATATGAATAAATAATATTTAATAGTAATTAATATATTACATAAAATATATTTTTATATGAATTATTTTGAATGTATAATATATTTAATAAAATATAGGTTTTTTTTTTTTTTAAATTTTCAAGTTTCACGGGTTGGTCCGCTAGCCTGTCACCCCGCTGCGAGGCAGGGCGGGCTACCGGTTTAGTAGCCCATTATGTTGGCGGGGCGGGGCGGGGCGGGCTGATCCGTTTGACAGCTCTAGTTGCAACGAAAAACTGAAGAATTCTAATTTTTTTTATTGTAAGATGGTTGATGCATATGAATATAATCTTTTATTTAAAAAGAAGAAAAGAAAATAGGAGTTACTGAAAATAAATTGGATTATTATGAAAATCGCAGTCCATTAGCCGCAAAATTGGCTTTCCTCACGGCCCATTATTCATCTGAAGGCCCTAATTAGTCCAAGAAGCAATTTTAAAGTATCTACAAAACACTTAAAAACGGTCCACTAAGGTATTTTCCTAATATCCTCGGCGACGCACGACTGTGCTTTCCTCCGCCACCGGCGGGCACATTCACGTCGTCCTCAGCCCTACGCCATGCCGAAGCACTTCATGCCCGCCATCAGTTCATTATTTAGAGTTTCTGTAATTGAATTGCCGGCGGCGAAGTTAACTTCCGTATCATAATAACTTCTTATTCATGTGGTGGCAAGAATGGCTCTAATATCTTATTCATGGCGGTAAGAATGGCTCTAATATGCCTTCAATTCGATGCAGATGAGCCAAGAGAAAATGCGCGCCAGCATTCAGCGTTTGAAAGGCATGCAGGAAGAAAAAAGATCTGTTGAGTAAAATGAGCCTAAAATTTCGGAATTAAAGCTTGGAATGATTTATCAAAAGCTGGAATGATCACAGCTTCAAGAACAGCTTGAAAATGTTGACATCTGCAGATTATATGTGTGCCATCGGATCTTTGGCGCCTGATCGAAGGGTTCAGGTTTAAACTTTGGAGATTAAATAAGGAACGTCGGATTTGACGGGTGAGAGATCGAAGGGCTAAGATTGTATCGCGCCATGACTTAAAAGAGTCGCTGCAACGTTTTATGAGTAAGTTGAGCACGTGGTACAAGTCAGGAAGCTCAAAGTACAACCCGTCAAAGCATAGTAGCAGAAACAGTTATTTTATACTGTTGTAAATATCAGAACATAAGGGTTCGAGTAGGCATGTTCTTGAGTTCATAATTTTCTGTAGAGTGCGATTTAGCGAGAGGTGAAAACACGAAAGTTGTAGAGGGTGTGGCAAAGTTGTAAACCCTTCTTTTCATTTGAATAGAAAAAGGCTTTGTTGGTCCGTGGACGTAGGCCAAAGTTGAGGCCGAACCACGTAAATAATGTGTTCAATTTCTGTTCTTTAGCTGCTGATTTTGCATTCGTTTGTCGTCAAGATCGTAGTTCTTGGATCGATCTTCACAGTCACGTTAAAGAACATCAAGTTGCGAATCGAGGGGTGCTGAAATCCCAACAATTGGTGCGGCGAAGCGTTGCAATGACGCGTGACAAGAAGATGGCGGCAACTCGGTTCGAAATGGAATTCTTCAATGGCCAGGGAGATTTTGCCTGTGGAAGAAGAAGATGAAGGCCCTGCTCACTGAAAAGGGTCTTGAGGAGGCTCTCAAGCATGTGGCCGAGATGGAGCCGAAAGATATGGCGGAGCCTTTAAAGAAAAAGATGAGAGAAAAGGGCATACTCAACCTTGATTCTATGCTTATCAGACCAAGTGTTGCGTAAGGTTGCTAAAGAAGACACGGCATAGGAGGTATGGAAGAAGCTAGATGCTCTTTACATGACCAAGTCCCTTGCCAAGAGACTCTATCTGAAGCAGGCCCTTTATCGATATCAAATGCATGAAGATCAATCGTTGGAAGCGCAAATCGACAATTTCTCAAAGATGATCTTGGACTTGGAGAATGTTGGCGATGAATTGAAGGACGAGGACCAAGCATTGCTGTTGCTATATGCCTTACCACCTAGCTATGATCACTTCAAAGAGGCCTTGCTATATGGAAGAGAAAGGTTGAAGCTTGAGGACGTTTTGTCAGCCCTAAACTCAAAGCAGCTGAGCACAAAACAGAGCCAAGAAACGAGAAACGAGGGAGGCTGCGGAGCTCTTTTATGCACAGAAAAAGAGAGTTCTTGGTCCAAGAAAGGGAAAGAAAAGAAGAACTCTGAGCCTAGAAGTCATGTGAAGTGCTGACATTGCCAATGTGAGGGTCACATTCGTAGGAATTGCCCAAAGAGATCAAAGGATCATCCAAAGAAGAATCAAGAAAATGGGGTAGCAGATTTTGTGAAAGATGGGGTTGAATATGCTGAAATCTTGACTGTTTCTGGGGGAAGATTCGAAGCAAGAATGGATCCTTGACTCAGGGTGTTCATTCCATGTCACGTGTAATAGAGAATGGCTGCAAGATTTCAAGAAAACAAGCGAGAAATCTGTCAAGCTGGGAGATGGAAAAAGCTGTGAGGTTCTTAGAGTAGGATCGATCCGTTTGAGGCTAAAGTCAGGGAACTTAGGTGTTCTAAGATATGTTAGATATGTTCCTGAGTTGAGAAGGAACCTAATATCGATCGGAGCATTGGATGAAAGGGGTTTCATCACAAAAACTGCAGATGGAAAGATTGAAATCTTGAAGCGGGAAAAGCTGGTTCTGAGCGGGTTTAAAAGGCACGGAATCTTCGTGCTCGAAGGCTGCATTGTCGAGGCGAGCAAGGTTAGAGATACTAGGAAGTGTGGGGAGTTGAACACTATGCAAGAAATCCCACAAGGACCTCATCTCGAGGTGGAGAAAGCTATCACAAAACATGTACTTGAGTCTGATGAAGCTGGCTCTGAAAGGGAAGTATCTGAGCGTGTGACAGGCGAGGATGGAGCTATAAGATGCACTCTCAGATCACTTGGAAGGTATGCTCCAACAATAGCTGAAGAGGCTGAAGAATTGGTGCAAGACAAGGATGGTTCGAGTAGCGCAAGGACCATGAGTGAAGCTGAAACTTCACTGGTAAGTGCTGAGGTCTTTGCTGCGAAAAAGACCAAGAAGTTTGGATCATGTGGTTGCAGATGGGTCTGCAAGAAGGCTCGTGAAGCTTGGAAAGGAAGAGTTTCATCTGAGAGGATGAAGAGAAGCTCGAAGAGCCAAGTTGGCCCCAAGTGGGAACTTTCAATCTTGCTTGGAGCTGATAAGGCTTCATTCGAGGTTCGAAGTTGCTAAGCGCATGAAGACCAACAAAGCTTGAGGAGGGGCATTGAATCAAGGTGGAGCCTTGATTGGAAAAGTGCAGAAATCAAAGGATGGTTGCAGGGTTCAGACAAGGACTTGTCTATGAAGTTTTTGCAGGTCTGAACTGTATGTTTCAAGCTAGTTTAGTCAGTTTGGTTGGACTGAAGAGGTGAAGATCAGCGAGAGCTTTGAGGTTCTAGGCTCAAGGTGGAGATTGTTGAGTAAAATGAGCCTAAAACTTCGGAATCAAAGCTTGGAATGATTTATCAAAAGCTGGAATGATCACAGCTTCAAGAACAGCTTGAAAATGTTGACATCTGCAGATTATATGTGTGCCATCGGATCTTTGGCGCCTGATCGAAGGGTTCAGGTTTAAACTTTGGAGATTAAATAAGGAACGTCGGATTTGACGGGTGAAAGATCGAAGGGCTAAGATTGTATCGCGCCATGACTTAAAAGAGTCGCTGCAACGTTTTATGAGTAAGTTGAGCACGTGGTACAAGTCAGGAAGCTCAAAGTACAACCCGTCAAAGCATAGTAGCAGAAACAGTTCTTTTATACTGTTGTAAATATCAGAACATAAGGGTTCGAGTAGGCATGTTCTTGAGTTCATAACTTTCTGTAGAGTGCGATTAAGCGAGAGGTAAAAACACGAAAGTTGTAGAGGGTGTGGCAAAGTTGTAAACTCTTCTTTTTGTTTGAATAGAAAAGGCTTTGTTGGTCCGTGGATGTAGGCCAAAGTTGAGGCCAAACCACGTAAATACTGTGTTCAATTTTTGTTCTTTAGCTGCTGATTTCGCATTCGTTTGTCGTCAAGATCGTAGTTCTTGGATCGATCTTCACTGTCACGTTAAAGAACATCAAGTTGCGAATCGAGGGGTGCCGAAATCCCAACAAGATCGATGAAGGCAAGTAATCTTCCTAGATTTTATAAGTATTGGGTGAAGGAAGTCGTACGGTTTTATATGTTAAGTTATTAAAGTATGTATCGTTTTGTGCTGTGGACATCACATACATTGTAAAGACATTGATCATCTGCTGACAAGCAGGAGGCGCCCTACAGCCTTTGGTAACAAACGGCAAGTAAATTTAAGCGTTTAGTACATACAGTCCAATGATATATGTGTAGGCCATGGTCCTAATTCAATGCTGTCTCAACTGTTTAAAAAGACAAATCCATGTGATATCTCATATGCTTTTGTTTTCTCAACTTTAGATGGCAGCCATATATAATGTCCAATGGCCTCTTCTTCAGTCCATCTATATCTATATATATATATATACATGCTTTCTTGATGCATATTCCAAACTCATCAAGCAAACATCAGCCCAAAACTATCCCATCTTTCGAAAAAAAGAAAAAACCTAATCACTTTGTGCTTCACCAAGATACACAAACATGGCCATCGTTAGAATGTTAAGAAGATCTCTATCTGCCGAGAAAAGATCGGCCTTGTCAGGGGTCGAAGTTCCAAAGGGGCATTGTGCGGTTTATGTTGGAGAGGGAGAGAAGAAACGTTTTCTCATTCCTATATCGTACTTGAACCACCCTTTGTTTCAAGATTTGCTATGCCAAGCCGAAGAGCAATATGGGTTCAATCATCCTATGGGCGGCCTAACTATTCCTTGCAGCGAGGAGCTATTCGTCGATCTAACTTCTCAGTTAGGAAGAAGATGACTGAGATTTTAGGATAGGACTCTTGATTTAGTTATTAGCTAGATTTCTATAGTTTGTGCTCATTATTCATATTCTTGTTTGCATGGATGTAAACTTGTAATGAAGTATAAAGTTTACATTTTTTTGGAGGAAATACGACTCTCCCTTCTCTATAATCGCTTGGCCAACAATCGTGATTTCCATGTATGCTTTGTTTTTCTTTCACTTTCAAATGTATGACTATCATGACTGTTGATGAAATGAAGCCATGTTTGCCAATAACTAATCATGAAACTATGAAGCTCGACATGACGAAGTGATATCGAAGAAGAGTAGAGAATTCATTACATGATGAAGTTTTTTAGGCTTGCTTAAGTTGGGGCATCATATGTGGTTGTCCCATTAATTTCAAAGGGCCCTTCTTTTAACAAGGTCACATTTTCTGTCTTAAACCTTTATGTGTATAGTTCAGGACAAGTCCCATGTGATTCCTCATATGCCTTTTTTTTTTGGCCAAGTAGTTTCTCTACCAATAATTAGTTTCTCAAGTCTCAACCACTTAATCGATATACCTATAACTTGGTTATTGAAGGCTTATTACAAAGTGTTAGATAGGAGGTTAGAGACATCAATAGTAAGATCAAGAACATATCACAAGCTTTTGTCTTCTAACTTTCGGCGATGAAAACTTGGGTCTTTGCTAGTTTGTTGATGATCATGAGGCCCTACAAGTTATTATTACAAACAGCAGAAATCCCACTTGAGATTTAGGTCGATAAGACATTAAATCAAACTCTTGTAAGAATTTCATATCAATTTGAAAGACAAAACTATGTAATCTCGCATGTGTTTTTGTTTCTTCTTTTTCTTCCAACCACCATACATATCCAATCGAGACAGCTCATCGCTAGTTCGCTAATATTTGAAGGATTAATGGTTCTTATATCTATGCCTATATATATGCAATAATCAAAGCACAACACAACCAGCAAAAAACAAGCCATCATATTCACCTACTGCTTCTTCTTCCTTCTTCTCAGATATTAACTTTATTACATCAATGGCGATTGTTAGAAAGCTAAGACGGTCACTATCAGCTGAGAAGAGATCAGCTTTATCATCAGGAACTGAAGTTCCAAAGGGAAATTGCGCTGTGTATGTCGGGGAGAATCAAAAGAAACGTTTTCTCATCCCCATATCGTATTTGAACCATCCTTTATTTCAAGACTTGTTGTGCTGTGCTGAAGATGAATACGGTTTCGATCATCCGATGGGAGGGCTAACCATTCCCTGCAGTGAGGAGTTATTCATCCATTTAACTTCCCAAATGGGCAAAAGACGATGATGGCGTTGATGATGACGAATACAATACAATCTAGAATAGCATTCTTTGTATTAGCTAGATTCATAGATAAACTGCTACTGTGGGGAATAATAGATCTTGTCTGTACATGGAACCATTTTTGTCAAAACTGTTTAGATTATTGCCATGAACTCTTTATAAGATCAGCACTCTTCAAAATATGTGTTTCAGCTTCTGAATATCTTCAGCCTCTTGCTGGATTATAAATTAGCTTTCACTCATTTACATTTTTCGCCAATCAAATTAATCATCACAGATATGAAGTATTTACAGTACACACAGTATATGGACCTCTTTGTATGAATAACCATCGACCACAGCTTGAGAAAACAATGTGGTATTAATAATACAAACCCTACTATATGATGAATTTTAGGTATAACATATGCGTCTCATATCACCATCCAATTAACTTCAGAGAGGGCCCTTTTTGAACCCAGGTAAGATTTTATGTCTGAAATCTTCCATGTGGGAACCAAAGGACAAGTCCATGTGATTCCTCACATCATATGCTTTAGTCTCATCCACACAAGAATCTCAGTTTTGAATGATAAGACATTAATAACACCTCCTCTATGTGTAACCACACATGATTTTCCTCATATTATTACAGTGTGTCGTCGTCAAGAGCGTCCAACTCGGCCAGCGATATCTGACACTGATGGCGGATAGTAAATTATATCATCAGCAAATGAAAATTTGAAGTTTGCTAATTAGTTGAGGAGTATGAAAACAACCCTACAAGTTTTCTCAACCTAACCTGTCTGTACAAACATATCAAAAAACTCTTTGTTACAAAGTTCGTGGCAGACAAAACCATGTTAATGATGTCTCAGTTACTTCCTATTTTCTTTTAAGTTTTCAACCACCACACATTATCCAATAGACAACACTTCATTGGTTAGCTAAATTAGAGCTGGCATATTAAATGTTCATCTATATATACAGTATGCAAAGTATCGCTCAGATCACACAAACCTGCTGCAAAAAGCTAACTAAAACTTGCCTTCGCACTTGCTTCATCATCTGATATCAACTTTCCCAGCTTTCAGACAACATATCAGATCATCACACAGTGCTTCACCAAGATCTACTTTTTATTTACAAAAACAATGGCCATCGTTAGAATGTTAAGACGATCTCTATCAGCCGAGAAAAGATCAGCCTTGTCGGGAATCGAAGTTCCAAAGGGGCATTGTGCTGTTTATGTTGGAGAGAATCAAAGGAGACGTTTTGTCATTCCATTATCGTATTTGAACCATCCTTTGTTTCAAGATTTGCTATGTCAAGCCGAAGAGCAATATGGGTTCAATCATCCAATGGGTGGCCTGACTATTCCTTGCAGTGAGGAGTTATTTGTTGATCTAACTTCTCAACTGGGCAGGAGATGAAACAAGAAGATTTGGAAGTGCACTTCCTTTGATTTTTGTTCTTGGCTAGATTATTAGTTTTTCTTACATCATGTAAACAGCGTAATGAAGTAAAATGTACAATTTTGAAGAAAATATTACTACACTCTCTTCTCTACAACACTTTCCATTTTCGGAAATCCTCTTTATAAACTTTCTATAAACATCAATTACGAGGTCTATATATGCTCTTCAGCCCTAAATAAGGAATCTGCTTGCTTTGAACTTCTGCAGAATGAATAGCTATGTGCCTATGTTACTGTTGTTAGTAAACATAATATGGTTAAATTTATAACGTCAAATTTTAACTATGGAGCCTGCATGGTAGATCTTTCTTACTTGAAGGACTCTTATTGGTTTTTCACTTTCAATGTTACATCTCATTTTCTTACACATCAATGAAACCTAAATGAAGCTACGTTTTCCGAAAATTATAATCAGATGAAGAACCGATTCTCCATAATAAAAGAAAATGGCTGCAATAATATGGACCTAAGCGTACAACTAACCATCAAACAGTGTTCGACATAACAACGTGATATTGAGAGTACAAAAATCCATATATACATGTGATGAAGTGAGGCTTTAAGTTAGGTATCATCTATCGTTTTCTCATTAATTGCAAAGGGCCCTTCTTTAACCAAGGTCACATTTTTCTGTCTAAAAGCTGTATGTGTAGTTTAGGACAAGTCCCATGTGATTCCTCATTACTTGTCTCTACGAGCATTATTTTCTCTACCAATAATTATTAGCCTCTCAAGTTTCAACCATTCAATCCTTTGTTTTCGAAAGATAATATAAATCACTACATCACCTCTATATATAACCACAAACTTCCCTTACAACAAGCAACGAAGTCTCAAAAACTTAACTTCGCTCACAAAGGTTTTTATCTACTGCAAGAAAAGATTTATAGTTTGAGTTGTGTAATATAAGTCCACCGACCACCATGGCCATTGCTAAGATTATAAGACGATCTCTATCATCCGAGAGAAGATCATACTCTCCAGGAAGTGAAGTTCCAAAGGGACACTGCGTTGTATATGCAGGAGAGACAGAAAAGAAACGTTTTATCATCCCAGTATCGTACTTAAACCACCCTTTATTTCAAGCTTTGCTGTGCCAAGCTGAAGAAGAATATGGCTTCGAACATCCTATGGGCGGTCTAACCATTCCTTGTAGTGAAGAGTTGTTCAGTGATCTAACTAACTTCCCAGATGAGCAGGAAATGATGATGTATACAGAATAATTCAGATTAGAATTTTTTTTTTATTAGTATTATTAGCTTAGTCATTGTTCCTAGCTAGACATACAAGTTTCTCAGGACGTGTATTAATCTTATGACCTGGCAGTGATCAATGAAAATGTTCTTGTCCTAAATATGCTGTACTCATATTGCAAACTTCGTGATGTTTTATATATATATATATATATATTATATTCAGCTTAACAAAAGCGTAATGATACTGATTGATCATAAATATTAAACATACTTATGGTCTTGACAGTACTTTCCAATCATCAAGAACCTTAATATTGTACTTTTGCTCTAAATTTTGCAAACGGAAGGCCATGAAATGATTCCTTACACGACAAGTGGATCGAGCTTTATTTATTCAACGCAAAACTTGTTTGTGCATATATCTAACTTTGTTATTACAGTAGAGGCCACAGATATATGGGGATTTCGATAAACGATGAAACCGAAAACAATGCAAGGAACACAGAATTTTGCGTGGTTCGGATTCAATATGAATCCTACGTCCACGGGAGAACTCTTTTCTCTTTATTGATCACAATTACAAAGCTTTCTTCTACTCTTTCTACACTCAAGATTAAAGAGATTACAAAGCTTTTTTCTATGATCAATCTCCAAGAGAAAAATTGTACAAAGGATGAAATGAGATCAGCTCTAAGCTTCTCCAAAACTGCTCTGATGCAGTTTTATTATGTTTATACTTTCCCACGTTTGTTCTCTGCTGCAGTTTTTAATAACTGCTACTTCATGCTTGAGGGTATATAAGTCCATTCATGCTTTAAACTCATGACTAATCTCAACAATCAATTATAAGATCTCAAGAACATATCACATGCTATTGTCTTTAAACTTTCAGTAATGAAAAGTTAGGTCTTTGCTAATCTGTTGATGATCATGAGGCCCTACCAGCTTATATATATTCCACACAATATAGAAATCCCACCACTTGAGATTTAGGTCGATAGGACATAATTCAAACTTTTGTAAGAATTTTCATGACAATTTGAAAGACAAAACAATAATATAACCTCGCATGTGCTTTTGTTTCTTAGTCTTCCAACCACCACACATATCCATTCGAGACAGATCATCACCCCAGTTTGTTAAAATTTGAAGCATACGGTAATGAATAAGTGTTCATATATCTATATCTATATATATGCATATACTCAAAGCATATGTTAGCTCATAACACAAGCAGCAAAAAACAAGCCTTTATTCACCTACTGCTTCTTCTTCCTTCTTCTCAGATATTAACTTTATTACATCAATGGCGATTGCTAGAAAGCTAAGACGGTCACTATCAGCTGAGAAGAGATCAGCTTTATCAGGAACTGAAGTTCCAAAGGGACATTGTGCTGTGTATGTTGGGGAGAATCAAAAGAAACGTTTTCTCATTCCCATATCGTATTTGAACCATCCTTTATTTCAAGACTTGTTGTGCTTTGCTGAAGAAGAATATGGTTTCGATCATCCGATGGGAGGGCTAACCATTCCCTGCAGTGAGGAGTTATTCATCGATTTAACTTCCCAAATAAGCAAAAGATGCAGATGATGATGATGATATGAATACAACATATCTAGATTAGGATTCTTTTGTATTAGCTAGATTCACAGTTCAACACAGCTTCTGTGTGTGAAATAGAGTGTATAATCTTGTCTGTATTATGGAACCATTTTTGTCAAAACTGTTTAGATTTTTGTAATAAACTCTTGAGAAATCAGCACTTCAAATACGTTTCAGCGCCATCACCAGACGTTTTCCTGGAAGATTTGATATTAAATTAACTTTCTTGCAATCATATTACCCTAACTTTCCAAGGCCAAGTCTTTCATGACATACCATGTGAAGTCTCTTATTGACAGCAAGAATAGATATAATAAGGACCACTTTGTATAATTAACAAACCGTCGACAAGAACTTGACAATATAATGTGATATCATGAATACAAACCCTACTATATGATGAATTTTAGGTATAGCAAATGCGTCTCATATCACTATCCAATTAAATTTCATAGGGTCCATTCTTGAACCATTAGGTAAGATTTCATGTCTGAAACCTTCATGTCGAATCAATGACAAGTCCATGTGATTCCTCATATCATATGCCCGTCCCTTTCGCTATACAACAATGAGCCTTCTCTAGTCTCAACCACACAGCATGAAATTAATAAATGATATCAGCAGATGAGAGCTATGGACTTTGCTAATTTGTTGAGGAGCATGAGACCCTACAAATTCTTACAACAAACAGCAGAAAAATCCAACCTTGTGATTAAGTTGATAAGGCTGTAATGACCTAATAACCTTTGCAGACATATTAAAAAACCCTTTATTAGAATTGATGGCAGACAAAGCCATGTTGATAATGTCTCAGTTACTTCTGTTTTCTTTTAAGTTTTCAACCACCACACATATCCAATAGATGGCATTTCGATGTTCATCTATATATACAAAGTGCAAAAGCATCGCTCATACCATCACACAACCAGCAAAAAAAAAAGTTCTCTCTAAAACTTGCCTTTTCCCTTGCTTATTCTCTAATATCAGCTTAAGACAGATATACATCAATGGCCATTGTTAGGAAGCTAAGACGATCTCTATCAGCCGAGAAGAGATCCGTTTCATCAGGGATTGAAGTTCCAAAGGGACACTGCGCTGTATACGTCGGGCAGAACAACAACAAGAACCGCTTTGTCATTCCAATATCGTATTTAAACCACCCTTTGTTTCAAGATTTGCTATGTCAAGCCGAAGACGAATATGGGTTCGATCATCCAATGGGCGGTCTAACCATCCCTTGCTGCGAGGAACTGTTCATCGATCTAACTTCCCAGATAGGCAGCAGATGACACAAACGTTTAAGTCGTAGAAATACAATAGATTTTGTGATTCTTGGGGTACTCTTTTTAGGATTCCTATGTAAAGAGAGAGGCTAAGTTAGTTTGTTTAGGACCAAATAATTTATTACATGAACATGGGAAAATATTTTCATTGATGTTTTGATTTCCATATTGCTTTGTTTTTTAATGATGATCTCTGAAATTCAAAGGCAACTTTAAAATTACGCGCGTAATCTGCTGCGGCGCGAGTACAGTACTCTCGCGCTGTTTATGGGCGTTGGACCAATCAGCGTTATTTGTTTCTCTTATGACCAAAATACACCCTTAAATGAAAGACAATAACAGCATACAAAATGTAGACCTAAACGCACCGTATCCTATCAGTAGCGATCGACTTTTCCCCCCCAATTTCGAGGGGCCAATTTAAGAAAAGGGATTATTATTTATTTTTTTTAAAAAAAAGGGACTTTGACTTTGTTAATTAAATAAAAGGGATTGAGTTTAATTAAGGTATAATTAACTTAAATAAATCATTTAATTTTTTTATTTTTTTTAATAAAAAAATCCAACAAACAACCAACGAACATTAATATCCAACAACGAACTTAAAAAAAAAAAAGAGCGAACGAAGTAACAAGATATACTCTCGCACGTCAAGATCCAAGGCATTCAAACATCACCCAACAAGCTCGTCGAAGGTATAAGATCGAAGCAAACACATTCGCACAGGTCGAACACATCAAATTCGCACAGGTCGAAGCCATTAAAGGTTGGTTTTTCGTATATATTTACATTCCAGTTATTTCGTCCAAATTTCACTTATTATGCATACATTGTTCATTATTCATCGTGGGTAAGTCCAATCTGAAGTTGTTTTACCTCGTCACGTACTGTGCAGCTCGATTGAAGAAGATGTGTTCGTCCAGTCGTTAATTTCGAATTATTATTTAATTCAAAGTTTATTCGAATACGAATTCGATACTTAATACAACTATTATTCGATACTTAATTCGATATGGTTTTCTCATTAAATATTAATTCAAATATTTCTCAAATATTAATTCGATTAGCTTTACGGGGTGAATTTGGTCTCAAATATTAATTCGATACGGAATTAATTCGATTAGCTTTCTCAAATATTAAATATTTCTCAAATATTAATTAAATATGGTCTCAAATATTTCTCAAATATTAATTCCGTGGATGCATCATTCGAGATCCGGAACATCATTCGGGATGAATTTGTAATTTTCAGTCCTAAACCCTGTTCCAAACTAAATGGGGTCTCAAAGCTTCGAAATTCCGGTTGGAAGAACGACCATGTAAAATGTGCGTTATTTAAAACGTCCAGTTGATCAGGGGACCCCTGCTTGAAAGCAGGCGCCCCGCGCATTAGATCATGGGACCCGCACATAAAGCAGGGTTCCCGCACGTTATATCAGGCGTCCCACGCGCATATACGCAGGGGACCCGTGCATTAGTGCAGCGGTCCCGCGCATAATCGATCGGTCTTAATAAGTTAATAATTAATAAAAAATTAATTACTCGACCGATAAAAAAAAAAAAATAACCTCAACCTTAACAGTACCTAAGGCTTCGACAAAAAAAAAAATCAAACATGTATTTCTTGTTGACCAATCTCATAAGTGTAGATAGAAAAAGAGCACTATAAAAAACATATATTGTGTTGGTGAATTTTGTAGGATGTAACAATCTTATACATCGATTGTAATTCTTGTGATTTGATCCAATTTTTGGTTTTGTGCTATTTTATGATGTTTTATATTGTTATAGAGGATAAACATTGTATACAAACTCACAATTAATAGCTTAATTCGATGAATTAAAATTGTAAAAATCGTACATGAACACAGGGGACCCGCACGTTATGGGCAGGGTTCCCAAACGTAAAAACAGGGGACCCGCACAAATTCAGAGGACCCGCGCGTCATAAGCAGGGGACCCGCGCGTTATAAGCAGGGGACCCGCACTTAAATTCAGGGGACCCGCACAGGGGATCACGGTCCATGGCTGAGGGCACAACGTCTCATGGCCATGGGTTATGAAAAGTACCAAACGATGTCAGATGGATTCGAGTGACCCCTCGTTTCGTACGTTGGGAAGTGTAGAATCACGTCGTAAAATTTGGTATCGATCGGAAATCATTTCGTATGTCAAAATATCAGAAAACAAATGACTGTCACAGTCCATGGCTGAGGGCAGAATGTCACACGGCCATGGGTTATGAAAAATACCAAACGATGTCCGATGGATTCGAATGACCCCTCGTTTTGTACGTCAGGAAGTGTAGAATCACGTCGTAAAATTTGGTATCGATCGGAAATCATTTCATATGCCAAAATGTCAGAAAACAAATGACTGTCACAGTCCATGGCTGAGGGCAGAATGTCTCACGGCCATGGGTTATAAAAAATACCAAACGATGTCAGATGGATTCAAATAACCCCTTGTTTTGTACGTCAGGAAGTGTAGAATCTCGTCGTAAAATTTGGTAGCGATCCGAAATCATTTACTATGTTAAAAGATCAAAATACGAAAAACTGTCACAGTCCACGGCCAAGGGCTGAACGCCCCATCGCGCGCATTGTAGGCAGGGGACCCTGCGTGCAAGAGCAGGGGACCTGCGCTACTAAACAGGGGACCCGCACTTAAATTCAGGGGACCCGCACAGGGGGATCACGGTCCATGGCTGAGGGCACAACGTCTCATGGCCATGGGTTATGAAAAGTACCAAACGATGTCAGATGGATTCGAGTGACCCCTCGTTTCGTACGTTTGGAAGTGTAGAATCACGTCGTAAAATTTGGTATCGATCGGAAATCATTTCGTATGTCAAAATATCAGAAAACGAATGACTGTCACAGTCCATGGCTGAGGGCAGAATGTCACACGGCCATGGGTTATGAAAAATACCAAACGATGTCCGATGGATTCGAATGACCCCTCGTTTTGTACGTCAGGAAGTGTAGAATCACGTCGTAAAATTTGGTATCGATCGGAAATCATTTCATATGCCAAAATGTCAGAAAACAAATGACTGTCACAGTCCATGGGTGAGGGCAGAATGTCTCACGGCCATGGGTTATAAAAAATACCAAACGATGTCAGATGGATTCAAATAACCCCTCGTTTTGTACGTCAGGAAGTGTAGAATCTCGTCGTAAAATTTGGTAGCGATCCGAAATCATTTACTATGTTAAAAGATCAAAATACGAAAAACTGTCACAGTCCACGGCCAAGGGCTGAACGCCCCATCGCGCGCATTGTAGGCAGGGGACCCTGCGTGCAAGAGCAGGGGACCTGCGCTACTAAACAGGGGACCCGCACTTAAATTCAGGGGACCCGCACAGGGGGATCACGGTCCATGGCTGAGGGCACAACGTCTCATGGCCATGGGTTATGAAAAGTACCAAACGATGTCAGATGGATTCGAGTGACCCCTCGTTTTGTACGTTGGGAAGTGTAGAATCACGTCGTAAAATTTGGTATCGATCGGAAATCATTTCGTATGTCAAAATATCAGAAAACGAATGACTGTCACAGTCCATGGCTGAGGGCAGAATGTCACACGGCCATGGGTTATGAAAAATACCAAACGATGTCCGATGGATTCGAATGACCCCTCGTTTTGTACGTCAGGAAGTGTAGAATCACGTCGTAATTTGGTATCGATCGGAAATCATTTCATATGCCAAAATGTCAGAAAACAAATGACTGTCACAGTCCATGGCTGAGGGCAGAATGTCTCACGGCCATGGGTTATAAAAAATACCAAACGATGTCAGATGGATTCAAATAACCCCTCGTTTTGTACGTCAGGAAGTGTAGAATCTCGTCGTAAAATTTGGTAGCGATCCGAAATCATTTACTATGTTAAAAGATCAAAATACGAAAAACTGTCACAGTCCACGGCCAAGGGCTGAACGCCCCATCGCGCGCATTGTAGGCAGGGGACCCTGCGTGCAAGAGCAGGGGACCTGCGCTACTAAACAGGGGACCCGCACTTAAATTCAGGGGACCCGCACAGGGGGATCACGGTCCATGGCTGAGGGCACAACGTCTCATGGCCATGGGTTATGAAAAGTACCAAACGATGTCAGATGGATTCGAGTGACCCCTCGTTTCGTACGTTGGGAAGTGTAGAATCACGTCGTAAAATTTGGTATCGATCGGAAATCATTTCGTATGTCAAAATATCAGAAAACGAATGACTGTCACAGTCCATGGCTGAGGGCAGAATGTCACACGGCCATGGGTTATGAAAAATACCAAACGATGTCCGATGGATTCGAATAACCCCTCGTTTTGTACGTCAGGAAGTGTAGAATCACGTCGTAAAATTTGGTATCGATCGGAAATCATTTCATATGCCAAAATGTCAGAAAACAAATGACTGTCACAGTCCATGGCTGAGGGCAGAATGTCTCAAGGCCATGGGTTATAAAAAATACCAAACGATGTCAGATGGATTCAAATGACCCCTCGTTTTGTACGTCAGGAAGTGTAGAATCTCGTCGTAAAATTTGGTATCGATCGGAAATCATTTCCTATGTCAAAATGTTAGAAATCTATTTTCCGGCGGAAGCTTGGTCGGAAAATATACCTGAAATGCAAAAAAAAAAAAAAGTTTGAGTTAATCGAGTTCGATTTCGAACTAATTCGAGTTAAATATGAACTCGACTAAGTATGAAATCGAGTTAAATATGAAATCGAGTTACAAATCGAGTTAATCTTCTTTTTTTACTTTCTTTTTTTACTTTAGCGTTATCGAATTGTTTTTTACCTCCTTTAACGCAAGTCTAACTCGAGGGTCCTTCTTTTTTTAACTTTTCGGCATTGTTTTTTTTAATCTTCTTCTTAATTAATAATCAACGACGGTCCTTCTTTTTTTTAAGAGGGTATTTTCGTCAATTTAATACTCAATCCCTTTTGTTTAATTCTTTTAGATACCGATCACTCTTATCAAAATTATCCCAATTTCGAGCCCTAATTTTGGAGCTCGTGACTTGTTCTGAAATGCTTAACAAAAATATTTCCGATCGTTCAGATATTAGTGGTGGATCGATGCCTAAGCTGCAGCGTTGTAAAACTGTTAAGTGTTTGGGTGGCAATGAGAGGAAGGTGATGTGATTGATCAAATGCTGAGCTTAATTTGAAAAGGAATCGAAAACTTAATTTAAAACTATTTATTTTTGTAAGCTGTTGATGCAGAAATTTCTTCTTCAAAATGAATGGGTATTATAAGGCTTGATTGAGAAGCACGGAAATATTGAGATTCGTGAGCTGATTGTGTATGGTAATGTAGCATTTTGTTCCTTTTGCAGTTCCAATGGAGGATCAAGATACTGGGAAGAAATCATCCCCTGAAGCTGTGGCTTATTACCAAAAATTTTTCCGTGGCAAATGAGCGACTGCGACTGATTCTTGCTGCAGCTCGCCAGCAGGTTAATATGAGAGAAGATCTTTTCTGGCCTGTGTAAAGATTTTAGCTTGTTTTTATGGTGATAACCTGCTTGTAACTATGCAATTGATAGGATCCTTTTCGTTACGACAAGGTGAGATCTATTGATGGTTGTGATTCCTGCGATTTTCTCCATCTTTGATCGCTTTTATGGCGTTTATCTATCGAGCTTTCAGTCCCGACTATACGACAAGGTGAAATCGATTATAGCGCTCTAGATACAACTTACATCATTTTCCTCTGTGGCTTGAAATGAATTCCCTTATTGGCTATTTTATGATCGCCGTAAGGTTCTTGGCAGGATGTATTGTTTCCAGGTCCAAGCAGCGCATAGTTCAAGACTCGACAGGCGGTCGAGCTTTATAGATCGACGACACCAGCGATCCAAAACCGCTTCAGATATGTAAATCTTCGTTTATATTACTGCATAAAGTCTTGAAATACTACAATACAGAGAGGAATCAACTGGTAAATAGCTTTTTTTTTACCAGCTATATCATTGCTTTTCTATTAGTTTACGGCTCATTAGAATTCTGTAGTTCTTTTCACGCATGAAAAAGGATCGAATAAGATAATTGAGAAATGATGTCTTCAATCAAGCACGTCTTTACCTTAATCAAGAATGTTTTAACCCTTTATGCCTTCACTATCCTCATATCTTATCGACTGTATTATTTGCTAAATCTCCTCATCAATTACACCTCAGACTACATGTGCTTGTGCTGTGCTCATCCCATCTAGTAAATCTTATCCTTACCACACATGTTTCCTTATAATCCATGTGGCTCCTTTGCATAGCCATGGAACATTTTCTGTTGTACATAATGGCTTGATATCGAAAGGGCCTGAGAGACTATATGTCACAAACTCATCCCTCTTAGCTGTTCTTTTGGGCACCATATAATTGTACGACCCTACGGTCTACAGATATTTTTCGTGCACTTACACACAGACGGGTTGGTCTTAACATTATTACAGGCAATCCTTTCATTACCATACTTTTTCTTGATTCATTAGGAAGATTTCGTGAGACTCTGCTTGGCAAAAGGGTTGATCATCTCAAAATCCAAGTCCGTACAGTTTCTTGGACCAACCAAAGGGCTATTCATTTGCAGGCACCTTATACCAGCTTCTTAGGACAAAGGGCCCATGTCAGGTTATTTCTGGTAAAAAAAAGCTCGAGGGAAGTTAAAGCCGACGGTTACAGTGGTAGTTGGGAGCCAAATTTCAATATTCAGATTAACTTAAAACTGTGCTTGATTGACATTGGCTCAGAAGAGAGTAACATGGGCTTCATGTGCTATATACGGAAATGCTCAGTCACCATCACAACACATCAACATTGAAGTAAGTACTTACTTCATTCCCAGGACCACCAACATAATTTTCTATCAATTTAATAATTATTTATTTATTTATTTTTCTCATCCAATCTCATTCTCAGAACATGGGATTGGGCTTCAGTTGTCTGCTTCAAGTATTCATATTGTGTACGAAGTAGTTTGTCATCTTTTCCTTGAAGGGTATATATAACTTTTAAAGGGAGTAATAACAAATGGAGAAGACAAGGTGTAGGCATGGAGTGGAGACATCATGATGAAAAAAAAAAATCTTGATTATATAATTACATGGATCCCTTTTCTCTACCTCGGAACATGCGTAATATGGCCTCAAGAACCATTTTTGTGGCTGTCGTTAGATGGCATTTTGGACAATAATACTATAGATATACTAGTCAGAGTATATGTAATGATATTTCTTGAAATTATTACAGAATATGGATCAAATGTACCAAGTGGGATTTGGGCCCCACGATGTCCTTCCATTCGTACCCAAGAACCCAAAACAAACCAACCCCACCTCTCTCCTTAAATACCCCTTCATCTTCAACACCCTTTCACAGCTTCTATCCTTAAAAATAACATTATGGCTATCAAGAAATCGAATAGGTTAGGACAAGCAACGTCTTTGAAGGAGATCTTGAGGAGGTGTTCGAGCTTGGGCAAGAAGCATGGCTACAGCGATGAAGCTGAAGATGGGCGGCAGCTGCCCTTAGACGTGCCAAAGGGATACTTTGTAGTGTACGTTGGTAAGAACAGAAGCAGATACATTGTGCCCATTTCTTTCTTGGCTCATCCTAAGTTTCAGTGCTTGCTCAGACAAGCTGAGGAGGAATTTGGATTCTACCACGAGATGGGGCTCACTATTCCTTGTGAAGAAGTTGTGTTCAAGTCACTAACTGCTTCCATGCTCAGATGAAAATCAAATGTTCTTTCTCTTCTTAAATCTTGACTTGATTTATTATTATTGTAGTTTTTCCTTTTTTTTTTTATTTTCTAATTCTAATTATGGTCTTTTCTATCATTTTTAGCATCTTTTGGGGCTGTTCTAGTAATATTTTCTAACCCGAGGCCTAAAAATGTAATTTTTTTTCTGGGTTGAATTGTAAGATATGGCTATAGTTTTTCCTCGCAGAGGTGTTTCATTACACCCTGAGAGTGAATCTTCATGTTCAGCATATATTAACAATAAATTTGATTCATTAATTAGCATGGTTATGTATGTATGTATGTATGTATGTATGTATGTATGTATGTGTGTATGTATATATATATATGAATTTTTCACTTGATTACTATCGCAAATTGATATTAAAATCAGAAGAAAAAAAAACTTGAAATAATGAGTTCTGCATGGGTTGCATGGCTCTAAATTATCCTTCTAACTGTAGCCTAATAATGATATTTTAAGCTTTAATACACAACAAACACCATTAAAAAAAAGGAAAAAAAAAAAAAAGAGGGATGTGACCTTATCACTGTGTGAAGCTAGTATGTGTTTGTGTGCGTAAAATCTTTGATAGATGGCCAGAAAAATAAATATCGTATGGATTTCATTGAAGGTAATATCTTGTCCTTTCCTTATTACAACCTAAGTTAGAGTATTATATCTATCACCTCCTCTTTTTGTTTCAGCCACAGATTGCTTGAGAGTTCTTCATTTATTTTTTAAATTATTTATTGTAATTTAAAAAAGATTTAGAAGGATATCTTGCATTGCAGCTATATTCTCTGGTTTGGAAATTGCTGCTCGTGACACAAAATATCTAATATCATATTATTATATAGAATAATGCTTTACTCTTGGTATAGAATTAATGTTCGGGCAAGGTGCCTTCGTTTTGTTCCTTTTATATATATATATATATATTAAATAACATTATATTTAGGGAAAACAAAGATATATAACTAAATATGACGGTACATTAGATCCTTAGTTCTTTCACGTGAAGTTATTACAAAAGATCCAAATCCACGAAGCTAAGAAAATCAGAAGAAAAATAAGCCATCAAATGGAAGAAATTAAATGGGCCTTAATGGAAACTGATTATGGGTTTACATGAAATTTGGGCTTCACAATAGAGCCCAACTTATATGGGCCGTTGTAATTTTAACTATAATTTTTTTTTTTATTTTTTTATTCCGTCTGGAGGTCATCCCACATAATGTCGTCATAGTTCCCACATTTCGGCTAAATTCAGTTTGAGATGAGTTTGAGTTACTGCCGACTATGGAACGAACCCGACTTTCAGGGAACTGATCTCCCTAGCTTATGTATTCCATTCCAAGTCCACAAAGACTATTATAGAGATATAATGACATGCTTATAGTTTGAATTTAAAAGCTTTAACTATTATAATCTTATTTATTTATTTTAATGTTGGAACAATTCAAAAGTCAAAGTGTTGTGAATTGTAATCTATCTTTATTTGATAAAAGTTGACTTTATAGTATAGAGTTCATATGCATGGTGACACCATTCCATCGAATTTTCATGGCCTTGAAATTATTATTTTAACTGTGTCACGTTGAACCTAAGCCTTAATGTGCAAGCATGATCATTTTTTTTCTAGTCAAAACTTTTTGATTATTACAATCTTTATCTTATTTATTAAATGAACGGTCAACTCCTTACTATCAATTAAATGACCACGAAATTTCGAGCCAATGTGCATCTTTTTTACACGGTATTGTGTGCAATTAATTAATATAGATAATAAATAATGGGATAACATCATTTAAATCCCTATCAGGATAAAAATCCATCACATAACTCCCCTGTCAGAATTTTATATCTTTTAAGGACCAAATGGAAACATTTCATACAAATAAGGACCAGTTTTTATGAAAAGACTATTCTACCCCTTACTTTATAGTTTTATTTTATTTTATCTTTTTTAATAAAACTAAACAACACTAAACAACTTAAAAACTGAAAAAAAAAACATAAATAAAAAGAAAAAAAAAATCAAAACCAGAAGCGTGGAAAGAAGAAGTGGAGGAAGAGTCCATCAAGAGCTTTCTTGATCCAAGTTAGTCTATGTGGGTTTTTTCGATCTGCAATTTCGAAAAAGTTCAGATGAGAGATTTGAGAGATTGCTGTAAGAGGTGAGCAGAGAGATTTGGAAGATTGCTGTAAGAGGTGAGCAGAGAGTGCGATTTGAGAGAGACGGATTTGATTCGATCGACGTGCAACTGATCTTTGTGAGGATGCTGAGAAATTATGCACAAATCCATCATTTTCACGATCCAGCCTGCTCAAGAGTGTTCGATTCAAGACCAGATTGGGTTCCGGAAATTAAATCAAAATCGTCCCAATTTCTCGTGGGTCTGCTCGATATAGGTTAGTCCTTAATGAGTTTGTTTGAAATTACGGGTTTGCACATTCCAATGTGGTCTCCATTAGAAATTATTTTTTTCCTTGCACGTTTTTTAGAAGTAAAGCTATGCAAGTTTGGCTATGGTGTCTGCTGAGTTTTTATCATTTGTAAATGTTTGGTTTTTACTGCTCCCCTTGCTTAGTTTTATTGTTTTGTAGTACTAATTTTATGAATATTGTGTACCTATTTACTTGTTGTTATTGTACCTATTGGCTTATTATGACGTACCTTTTTATGGTCTGCAACAGTTTCTGGCACTGAAGCTAAAGAGCATTCGCAGGTTAATATTGTTGGTGGATATAGTTTGATTACGAACTGTAGAAGGCTTTTACATGTCTCTCATAACTCAATTCTTAATTGTTGTTCGCAAAAAGAAAGGTAACAAAGTATAAATGTTTCATAACATGTTCAAGGGCTCGGTAAACGCATTGGTGGTACGAGGCTGGGCCTTTGCACCACATGACACGGCTCATCCCGAGATCATGCTAGCATATAACCTATCACCTTCGTTCAACTGGGATAAATTACGTATGATAAATAAGCAGATGATGGATATAGATTGACTCATTTGTTGATATTTTGGGCCATATGTTGCATATATGTTGATTCGTTTGTGGATAATCTGATTATGAACATATTTCTGATAAAAAGATTGTTCAATTATTATGGCTAAAATGTTGTTAGTTATGCCTGAAATTTTTGTACGGTAACAATGCTAAAGAAGGTACGGTAATTATGTGTACAAGGTACAACAAACGCCACGAAATGGTACACTAAACGCATTAAAATTGTACGACATATTAATAGCCGTAAAAAAATGATAAAAATACAAAAAGACAGATGCTGAAAAGTCATGAACATTTTTAACGATATCTAATATGTTTGGAACAAATTTTGACATGGCCTGACATGCATAGAAAGTTCCCCTGACAGAAATTGTACTATGTCAGCTTCTGTCTTTCTTAATTTTAGTACGACAAATTACTTAAATGTGATACAATATATCTCCACAAAAAGGTACAGTTACAGACTGTCCAGTGGTAATATAAACAAGCTATATTTGGTACAGCTTATTAAGGTAAGCGTTTTCGTCGCAATTCGAATTTTATTTGTTGGAAAAACCATATTTTCATATGTATATCTGTTATATGTTTAACTTTGTATCAAATTTGAGGGAGTAAGCCCATACTCATTGTTTTATATTATATACCCCAAGTTTCAATAGAAGAGGATGAACAATTTACTACAACATAATATAGATGCTTGTCAAATTCAAAATGTTCAACATATTATAGATGTTTTTGTTTATTATTCTATTTATTTATTGTTTTTAGGGCTTCGCATTTAATAGTTGACGTTGTTGACTCATAATTTTATATATCATGTGGTCCAATAAAACTTGGTACGGTATCGATACTTATCTTAGTACGACAAAATACGTAAATGTGGTACGATACAAGTCCACAATAAGGTACAGTCACATATTGCGTAATGGTACGATATACACGCTATATTTGGTACAACTTATTAGGGTAAGCATTTTTCACCGCTTTTTATATTAGTTTCGATGTAAAAATATTTCAGTATATGTAAATATATTAGAAGTTTCATTTCGTATCATATTTAATGGGTTAACCATCAAAGTCGCGGATTTGTAGTTTAAATCCAATCTTCAATAGTAAGATGTTCTTACAAGGTTTATTATCTTATTATGAAAGTTGGGGTTCGGAATACAAAACCATGTGTGTAAGGATTAAACCATCAAATTTGATACCAAGTGAAATATATAATATATATATATATGTGTAATAAAATAGTTTTGCATGAAAAACTAATTCAAACGTGACGAAAAACGGTTACCCTAATAAATTGTACCAAATATAGTGTGTATAATGTATCATTGAGAAGTATGTGACTGTACCTTATAGTGGACATATATTGTACCCAATTTAAGTAGTTTGTCGTACCAAGATAAGTACACAAATCGTATCAAGTTTATTACATTTTTTTGTGCTTTAGAACTTTCTATGTTGCCAGAACTTTCTGTGAGTGTCAGAATTTGGTCCATATACCGTTAAAAAATATCAGATACTAATAATATTGATTTGTTTTTGTATTTTTCATCACTTTTGACAGCTATTAATATAACGTATCATTTTATTGCGTTTACCGTATCATTTAGTTGATATATACTGTACTTTATAAACGCAATTACCGTACCTTTTTTTACACTGTTAACGTACCCAAAATTTCAGGCATAAAATGTCAAAATATATCCAACATTACACCAACACAAAAAATATATTCGTAATCGAAATATCAACAAATGAATCAACCTATATGCAACATTTGACAAAAATATGTCATAACCTATATGAAACATATGCCCAAAAGAATGGGTTGAGCAATATAACGACAGTATTATGTCGTACCTCATCTGTAAAATCCAAAAATTCCACGAACATCACTAAGCCAATTACAAGCTAGTTCTTGCACATATCCAACAAACAAAAATAGTCTCAAAACAAACAAACAACATCCAACATATAAAATCACACTTTAGTAGCAACCTCCTCCTCATTTTCCTCAAATATACGGATAATCTCTCGTGTTTTACCACTACCCGGCCCTCAACAGCAATCAAATCACGTGCCTCTGTAGCAACCTCATCACCTCCCTCGTGTGCTCGCTCGTCATCACCAATCTCTTCATCATCACTAATCACTTCGTGAACCCGCGATATTAGATCTCTAATAACATGCGCTCACTCCCTTAACTAGGCATCCAATCGCTCGTTGCAAGCTATCTACATTCTCCGTCTCAGCCATTCTAGTGAACCCGTCCAACAAATTTATTATATTTTGACGGGTACCATTGCTATTTTTTTCCATAAAATGGCAGACCACTGTATTGGATGTTAATTGAAACATAATCAAGTTGCAACATAATCAAATTATATTATCATTCTGTTCAAGCATGCAGTACCAAGATAGAAAAACATACAGTACCATTATAATGCATATAATGTACTAAATTTGCAAGTAACATGTACCAAAAATAAATACACACCGTATCAAAAATAAAAGTCGACATCCCTAATTGAAAACGTAAAGAACCCCAAAATACAAAACCAACAGACCTAATTTAAACCTCAAAAGGTCATAAGCGAGAAACAACCTAAATAAACCCCAAATTAAGCATAAAACTGTCAAAATCAAGACCTAATAACTCAAATCAATACATAATAACCATAAGCGAGTAATTAACTGAAAGTTAACACAAACAAATTGTCGATTTGGGTTAGAGGATATGATTTGGATGACTTGGATCAAACGATTTGAAACAAAAACGATACATACCGGGATCAAATGAGAGAGGAGATCGTAAATCATTTCTTGGAGGTGGAGATTTTTCGTGGGTATTCAATTTGAGTGTTTGATTTGGGGGATTGTTGTTCGATTTGGTGATGAGCATGTGAATTGATTCTTTCGTTCGTCTTCATATGTGGTTTTTTTTTTATTTATTTAAATTAAAAATCCTGATAAAATTGTAATAATTTAAGTTCTGAAGGGTATTTTCGTCCAATTGGTCCTTAAGTGAAAGATAAGTTTTCAGTTGGTCCTTAAGTGAAAAATATTCTGACATGGGGAGTTAAGTAATAAAATTTTATACTACTAGGTATTTAAGTGAAGTTCTCCCATAAATAATTAAAGGAATAAAAGAAAAAAGAAAAATTAAAAGGAAAGGTACTAAAAAGTCGTCTAATAATAAACCAATGGTTAATTGGTGTTAATAAAACCTAAGGGTCAACTAAACTAAGCTTTAGCATAACGGTAGAGGAAGAAGAGACACTGTGGTGCCAAAGAAGCAACGAAGAGATATGCCTATTAATAGCAAAGATCAATCCTCTTGAAGAGTAAATTCGATTCTGATAGAGACGGGGGAGAATGGCAGATTCATCTAATGAACCTGCGCGTTTTTGGACGCAGGCAAATGCTTTGCTGCGGAAGAATTTGATTCTTCAGGTACGACTCGTTTGTTCAATGCCTGATCATTAAAAGTTTGCTTTTTCGTGATTTGTTCGGTCTCTTTGAGTTTGATTCCACGCCGTTGCTGTTTTACGGTTGTGATTCACTGAAGCTTTGTGATCGGCAGCTGGATTCTGTTAATGGTGGAGATTACTTTTAGTTTGCTCTCTGAATTGTTGTCTTCTATCTTCTTGTTTACATTTTTGGTGTAGTTGTGCTTAGGTGGTAATGATTCGCTGAGTGTCTCATGGTTTTTGTTCTTCTTTATTTTGTTGCGCAAACAATCCGACAATCTCATGGGTTTTATGTAATCGAAAGAAAAAATTTCTTCTATCCCCTCGATTCTCTCTTACTTATGACCTTAGAGCCTTTCTTTCATTCTCACCTTATTGGTGATGGCTGGAGGTTAAGGTTTTTAACTATGTTCTGAAAATCACTAATTTGTGTTTGCTTCTTTTGTACAGAAACGAAACATCAAGACGAATATCCAACTCGTTATGTTCCCATTAATCCTTTGTATGTTGCTGGTCCTCATACAAGTTTTGGTGAACAAAGAACTGAATAAGGACTCGAATAAGTGTGGGTGCACTTGCGTTGACACTGGGAATGGCCAGTGTGTACAAAAGTGTGGTATTGAATACTCAACCTTGGACCAAGGTTTCAGCTGTCCCATTCCCCATCCTCCGGCATGGCCGCCCTTATTACAGTTGCCAGACGAGCAGTTTCGTGCTGTCAGAACGGATTATATATCGTATGGAGATTTGCCTAATGGATCATGCAGGGCAAATGGTTCTTGTCCGGTGACTGTGCTTATTACTGGGAATAACAGAACCTTTGGACAAAGTATGTGCCTCTTCGTTTTATGTTACACGATTTATGTTAGCGTTTTTTATAGTCCTCTTGCAGTGTTTTGTTCAGATAATATCGATGCTTCTATTTTGAATTGATAGGAGTTGCTGGAAACATGTTCACCAGACCATTGGATGTGAATTTCTCCGATGTTCTGTACAGCTTAGCTGATTTTGCCTTGGTTTGTTGAATTTCCTTTCAATATGCTTCCATTTATCCAATGATGGTTTTCAATTGCTTAAAAATCTGTAATGTGGACTTATTACATATGAATTCTTGACTTTCAGGGATCAGAGTCACCCACTGACTTTACTAATTTCCTGGACTCGGCTTTCTTCTCTGAACTTCCCGTAGATTACGTTCTAAATCAATGTCCGCCGAACTCTGAATTTTCTGTTTCCATTCCATTAGGATCTGCTTCATTCAGTAAAGGTTGCTTTCTCTCTGACTGCAGTTCATGTCTTAGTAATAGTTTTCAGTTGTAAATATCCTTTTACTTCATTCATTTACTGAATGTCAATGTTCTTTTCATAAACATTACTATCCAGATGTACGCTGTGTTCAAGGCCTCAATTTATGGCGCAACAGTTCGTTGGAGATTAATAATGAGCTGTACAAGGGTTACCGTAAAGGGAACCAAGATAGAAAGATCAATGAGATTGCAGCAGGTTAGTTCAACGGAAGGTTACAACGTTAACGAACAACTAAACTTTTCTTTGTCAGTTCAAGATTGATTTGAGTTTTTTTTAACAGCTTATGATTTTTCAAATTCCAATGAGAATCTATACAATGTCAGCATTTGGTACAACTCCACCTATAGGAATGATACAGGCAATGGACCTACTGCCCTATTGCGGGTGCCCCGTTCGGTAAATCTGGTATCTGAATCCTCAGCTTCCCATTGCATTTGATGAACTCTTTTCGTCATTTGATTATTAATCAGAAATAGTTTGTTTCCGTATACAGGCATCAAATGCATATTTGCAACTTCTGCTTGGACTCGCAGTGAGAATGCCATTTGAGTTTGTGAAAGAAATGCCAAAGCCTCCAACGGAACTTAGGCTTGATTTTTCTTCTCTCCTTGGGCCTCTGTTTGTCACATGGGTCATGTTAAAGTTATTTCCTGTAAGTAAAAGCTATTTCTTTTTTCCAACACATGCACAAGACTCTCTGAAGTACTTCCAGTTCCTTGGATGATTCTTTTTTTTTTTATCCCATTTCTAAATATTAATCATATCGATATTTGTTACATATGTTATTTGAGCTTATCGAGCTATTGTATTTTAGAAATAATTAGGAAACAGCAATAAATTTCATGATTGTAAGAACAAGAGCTCATGTTCTGTTAGCTTCTTCACTTATGACTGTAAAGTCCCGTGTCTAATTTTCTCGGAAATTGTATGTTCTTTCTATGGTTTATCTATTGTGGAGGGGGCTTGCTTCCTCATTTTGATTCTGTTATCTGTGGGGCTTTGTTTCTTCAATTTTCATGGAGAATATATAAGATCACGGTAAAGAATTATTTTCGTAACTATGCAGGTGATATTGTCATCCTTGGTCTATGAGAAGCAACAAAGACTAAGAATCATGATGAAAATGCATGGGCTTGGGGACGGACCTTATTGGATCATATCTTATGCTTATTTTCTTGCGATGTCTACAACTTACATGTTATGCTTTGTCGTTTTTGGCTCGGTTATAGGTAATTACTAGTACAAGGCAGCTGCTTAGCCTCTGCAATGCAACTTTCTCATTTTCTTATGTTGAAATTCCAGGGCTAAAGTTCTTCACACTAAATGATTATAGCATCCAGTTTGTGTTTTATTTCATCTTCATAAACTTGCAAATCGCTTTGGCTTTTCTCGCTGCGAATTTGTTCTCAAATGTGAAGACAGCAACAGGTTTGATCCCAACATAATCAAACTTTAAGTCCATCCATTGTATTCGATTAAATGTCTCGGTCTAAACCTTTTGCTTCACAATGTTCTCAGTTGTGGGATATATAATGGTGTTTGGAACTGGGCTGTTGGGTGGTTTCCTTTTACAGTTCTTTCTCCAAGATTCTTCATTTCCTAGTAAGTGAACTCTCAAATTCCAGTGCTAAGGACTTATTGTGAAGAAAGTTTAGATCTAACAAGTTCACATTTTGGCTTAAATTCTAATTGATCAGATGAATGTTGGAAAATGAAAGACCATAACTTCATTTCTGGCAATTTATTATCAACCAATTGTTTTATCGCGGAACCACACAACGTCCTTTGTCAAATATGGGATATGTTAGCTTGTATCTTGTTGAGTTCACTACTTTTATCTTATCATGTTTTGTGAAAGTCAAATTCCCAGTGATGTTGTCTTGGGAGTACTGCTGCTCCTATTGAGGTTTTAGCCGGAAATATGTAATGAACGAGTCATCCAAGTAATTTACTTTGATGATGGGAAAGGATCTACATAATTTCAGAAATTTGCTAAATTTTAAACCAGTTTATTACTCAGAATAGTATTTTATTTATGGCATTTCTCTAGGTTCTCTTTCAGCTTCTGACACTCATTTATTACAACATTGCAGAAGCTGGGCTAATTGCTATGGAGATATATCCGGGGTTTTCTCTTTACCGTGGGTTGTTCGAACTTTCACAATATGCCTTCAACGGAAATTATATGGGGACTTCTGGAATGAAATGGAAAGATTTAAACGATTCTAGCAACGGAATGCGAGAAGTTCTGATCATTATGTCAATCGAATGGTTAGTTGTTCTTGGGGTTGCATATTACATTGACCGAGCTCTATCATTTGGTAGAAGTCCTCTAAGTTTTATTCGACGGCGCAAGACAAACATCTCATCATCTGTCGAGAGACGTAGCTTGCAAAGACAGAGTTCGAAAGTTTTTGTTCAAATGGAGAAACCCGACGTTTTCCAGGAGGTACAATTCTTACATTGTTGATTGCACTAATCCACGATATATTCTTCATTCGTTTCCCATGTTATAATTGAGGTTTTTACTTCATAAAACAAATTGGTGTTAAATAGAGTGACCTCATTGTTTAATACGTTTGAGTTGGATTGATATATTTTCCTTGACTTGGGAAAACCTCAAGAGAAGCCTTTATCTATATACTTCAGAGGGAGAAGGTCGAAAAGATACTGCAGGAATCAGGCATTTCAAGCCATGCAATTATCTGCGATAATCTCAAAAAAGTATATCCAGGCAGAGATGGGAATCCTGAGAAATTCGCAGTAAGAGGTGTCTCTCTCGCTTTGCCACCCGGTGAATGCTTTGGAATGCTCGGTCCTAACGGTGCTGGAAAAACTTCGTTTATAAATATGGTCAGTTTTATTTCATCACGATGTTCCACCAATGTTATACGACGTCTTTTATTTACTAGTTTCATTTTGATTTATCTTACATGAGATTCAATTATTAGACTGATATGTTTCTTTTAAACAGATGATTGGACTCATAAAACCATCCTCTGGAACTGCGTACGTTAGCGAACTTGATATACGAACCGATATGAACAGAATATACACCAGCATGGGTGTATGTCCACAGCACGAGTAAATCAATCGACAATATAGTATATTCGACGGTTTTATTTCTAAGTTCCTCGCTATTTTAATGTTTTGATTTGATATTGCCAACAGTTTACTATGGGAAAATCTTACGGGGCGTGAGCATTTACTTTTCTACGGAAGGCTTAAAAATCTCAAAGGCACTTCCCTGACACAAGTAAGTCTACAAAAGCTTTAGGGTCATATAGAGAATTAATACATGTAGGGCTGTTGTAGAAAGTGTAAGAGTTATATACGTCTAGAAGCCGCTGAGATACTGCGCTAAAATTAAATTAGAAAGGCCATTGTGAAAAAGAGATGCTATATCTTCCAATGATGTTTGCAGGCTGTTGAAGAATCTCTGAAGAGCATGAACTTGTTTCACGGTGGGGTAGCAGACAAAAAGGTCGGAAAATATAGCGGAGGCATGAAGAGGAGACTCAGCGTTGCTATTTCACTCATCGGAGATCCAAAAGTATGGCTTTCTTTCATCGAAGTTATCTTTTACGTTTGCAACTTACAAATGGATGCTTTCTTACATCGTATTCTCGAAAGGTGGTATATCTGGATGAACCTAGTACCGGTCTGGATCCTGCTTCGAGAAACATGTTGTGGAACGTAGTAAAACGAGCAAAACGAAACCGAGCTATAATACTTACAAGTAAACTCTCTTTGCCATCTATTTATACTTCAAATCAACCATTAGCAAAAAAAAAAACTCATTTTCTCATCGACTTCGTCGTTTCAGCACATTCAATGGAAGAGGCAGAGCATTTATGCGACCGCCTTGGAATTTTCGTTGATGGCAGTTTGCAGTGCGTTGGGAATCCTAAAGAGGTAAGAAATTCGTAAAGAAGTCCTAAATTCTATATAATGTGATCAAGATTCTCATCACTGTGTCAATCTTTTCATTTTTTCATCGACAGCTCAAGGCTAGATACGGAGGAACTTACATATTCACGATAACAACAAGCTCGAGCCACGAGCAAGAAGTCAAGAACTTGGTCGACCAGCTGTCCCCTAATGCTACGAAGGTGTACCAAGTTTCAGGGACACTCAAGTTCGAGTTGCCGAAGCACGAGATAAAGATAGCCGACGTTTTCGAAGCAGTCGAGGATGCAAAGAGCAGATTCACCGTCCAGGCATGGGGATTAGCTGATACCACACTAGAAGATGTCTTTATTAAGGTTGCAAGAGAAGCTCAAGCATTTAACAAACTCTCTTGATCAATACAAAATGATGATCTAATCTTTTCTCCTTTGTGGATATATATTTATACACACACACACACACACACACACACATGTTCTAATCAGGATTGCAGATATTGTACAAAACATTGCAGCATTGCTCTTAATATTATTGTCCTGAGTTGTATTTTAGATATTATGAAAGCAAATCTTTATATAGAATGATGTATGTTCTAGCAGATAATCATCTGTGCTATTGCAAATTGCTGGTAAGAACATTGTGTGTATCAATCTCAGTCAAGATCAACTGCCCACTAGAACACTTTATTTCAACAGCCCTGTAGTTTTTCTCAATCTACTCTATATGCCCGAGCCTCGGAATCTCAGAAAAAAAAAAAAGATTCGAAAGAAAAATGGAGAAGGAGAAAGGTTCCTACAACCCTGTCCAATTCATAATCTTCCTAATCTCGTCGTACAGCACCAGCACAGCAGCAGCGCCCGTACTCCTAAAGATATTCGACAAAGCCCCGCGATAAAACGAACCGAAGCCCTCGACTCTATAGATCTTCCTCCAGCAATCCAGTGTATTCTTGTACATGGGCCGGTCCAAACCCGACTGCATCATCATCCTCCTCCTAACCGTATCCAGCGGGTACGAAACCAGACCCGCCGAGGTCGTCACAGCCTGGGCAGCCACCCACCGTTTCCACAGCGCCACGTCAGCATCTCCATCAGTACTTTCGGACATCTTCTCCTTTATCGTGTCGAACCCGCCGAAGTAAAGCCCTCGGTGAACTATCATGCCGTGCAGAGACGCTGGGAGTCCCCTGTAGATGCCCCTGACTCCGTCCCTTTCGTGTATGGTGCGGAGGAAGTGGGAGATGCCTTTGAACTGTCGTGCATCTGTCCTCCCGATATCTGCTGCCAGGCGCGTGTGGGCGATGTCGAGGGGATAGATTATTACAAGGGTTGTGCAGCCGGCTAATGATCCTGCAATGAAGTTTGAGGCGGGTCCCGACAAGAGATCGCCTTCTTTCGAGTTTCTTCGGAGAATAGTTCTGTATAAATCCTATAGCGCAAGAGTGATAACTGTGGTTAGAACCATCACAAGTGAAAACTGTATCAAAGATTAAACCTCAACCCAAGACTTAAACTAAACAAAAGAGTTCAACCAAGTTTGCCTATGAAACCATCTGATTCCAACCAAGAATTGATTCATTCCTGGACCACAAATCTCCTCACACAATCTATCACACCGTCGAGCATTACATTCCACTCGACTAGCCAGTTCGTATCATCCACGCCACATACAACATTCGACGGCGACTCAACACTCATACATAATACACTACTCAATGGAGCCACTAGCACGCTTACCTCAGAAGATTAACTCTTACAAAAGAATCACTGTTCTATTTTTTCAACATTACCTTGAGGGAAAAGTTAAGAGCAACAGAAGGGTAGTATCGAATCACACTGCTCCCATTCCCTCTCCACAGCGAAAGAATCCCTTCTTCCCTCACCGTACGGACGATGCAATCCACCATCCCCTTAAACCTCCTGTGGGGCCCAGCATTCAAGATTGCCATGTTGCTGTCTTGCGTCTGAAGAAGGAGCTTAGCCCTCTCTATCGGGGCCACGACCGTGTGCACGACGCCGCCCATCAACGCGCCGGCCGTGAGATCCCTGTGGAAGTTCGACAACCAATTCGACGGCTCGGATTGATTCGTCGAGCAACCACCGTCCCCGCCGCGGTTAGTCTTATCTGTTTTTCCTCCTCCCTCCATCACTTTCTTGGGGGGAAAAGAATCAACAAAAACAGAACGGAAAAAAAAGTTTGGATTTTGACCGCTGACAGTTAATGGGCACTGAACGAAAACCCAAAAACGTACAGATTTATAGTCGGAATGAGCGGTTACAAGTTATAAATGGCGAACATGGAAAAGGGAAAAGAACAAAAAAAGATTCTCTCTTTTGCCTCTTTTTTGCTATAAAAACATCATCTTTAACTCTCTTTTAACCAAATTTGGTGTGCTTGCGAAGATATATATAACCAATTGATATCGTTTGTTGAGTGCTCCAATTGAGAACTTCAAATGGGAAATCTTGATGCCAATCGTTTTCTTTGGAGCTAAAAGAGGGTATTTTTATCGCTGTCATAAATCGTCGCCAGCGGCGTCGCTTCTTCAGATTTTATTGAAACTTTTGCAACATCGCTGCAAATGGAATAATTACAGTTGATACTCAGTGGACTGTTAATAACTGTAATTAGGCCCATCTTCTTAGGAGAAGACTTGATAACTCAAAACTGAATTCCTAAATGGCGTTGAAGCCTTTGAACCCTTTTTTTCACAGCAGCAACCTCGTACCTTTTTTTTTTACAGCGCAGTTCACAGCAGTAGTTGACCTTGGCGTGAGGCACATGCCACATGGTTGTAGTAATTAAGCGTAAGATACGATGATGCATTAAACTAAAATCACATTATTGATTTTATTACCAAGTGATCATCATCATCATCACCATCCTCACATGGTTACGATCTGATCGTACGATGGCTCGTACTTCTCGAGACTGTGGGGATTGTTCACATTGCATGGTTTAGTATAATCACTTGGCAAGAAGAACATTTGCTAGCCTTTGTTTCTTACTGTTGTTATTTCTCAGTGCATTGCATGTCCTAACTCGTAAAAGTACAAGTAAAAACGAAAACAAAAACAAGAAAAGAAGTACAAATCATCTGAATAACGGATCGAAATAATCTCAGGAAAACAAAAAATGATCATCTGCACATCATCTGAGGATGGTTTTGACAGGAGGGTTCATTACAGTCCGGCGAGTATTTCTCAGCACAAGCAACAAAGTCACGATGAAGATTAACCGATCCAAGCTGGTAGTCTTCCTCATCATCATCATCGTCTACATTCAATAACAGTTCGGACCTTGATGGCGATGGAGATGACGGCATGTACCTTTTATCTCCCATCATCTTCAACACCTTCTCAAACACTTCAACTGGGCAAGGGAACTGAAGAACGCCCTCTTGTTGGAAGCCAAACTCCTCTTCGGCTTCTCTGAGTAAGATTGCAAACGCCGGGTGGCTTAGATGTTCGGCTGGAACCACAAATCTCTTAAGTTCTTGGCCTACGCAGACTGCTATATATCCCTTAGGGACATGAACTGCGCCGCCGAACTGTCCTTGATTCGTTCTCTCGGAGAAAGATAGGGTTTTCTTGAGGAACTTGTTGATGCTCTTGCCTGCATTGCTGCTGCTGCTGCTGCTGCTGTTAGTGCTGTTGTTGCTTGCTTGTTTCTTCCATTTCTTGAGGAGCTGATGAAGCCTTACTATGTCTCTGATCTTGTTAGACTTTCTTGCACCGTTTTCCATTTTATGACAGTATATTCTGAAAGATGATATGATGGTTGTATGAGTGAAGAAGTACGATGCAAGCATGGAGTATATAAAGAGAAAATAAATACACAAATTCTATAACACAAATGGAGCCATTTCTGATGGTAAGAGCACGACGAATCGTTAACAGTTAGTATTTTATTACAACTTGCTGATATATATACCATATCGAGGTTTTGCCCTGCAATAATTGATTAATCAAGAGAGATTCTAGGTTTGACTAAGGCTTTAACAATTATTATTAGTAGTGTGCCCGAAATAGTAGCCAACGTGCCTAGCTTGGCATTGGGTTATGGGCTTCATGAGTGTTTCTATTTGGTTATTACAATTTTTTCTATGATTGTGTTTCCACTTTCCATGTACTTTGTACTAATATTATATATTATTTTTGGATTTGAAAGTGTTTGGAGGATAGTGCAAAGTTGGAAGCCATGTGAGAAATCATCAGATAGATCCAAAGTCCAACAGATAGATAGATAGATGAGTAGTTGCTTGTTAAAGTAGCCTTTGACTTCCTCTTAATCATCGCTAGATTCATTAGCTGCATAATGTCATTATTATATTGTCTATGTAATCCTATGCGCAATAGTTTTTTCCTCACCAAGAATAACGTTGTTAGCTTTACACATGGAATATCAACTATTTCTCTTGCAATTCGTTATATGTCTTACCACCATATATTTCCTAAAGAAGTTATGATAAAGGAAAAATCAACTGAATAATTGTTGAAATTCTTTCCTCTGGGAGTAATGGAAGATGCAATTTCGACTTTCGAGAGGTCCGAAAAGTAGCAAAACGATAGCATAAACGGTTCGGACGAAATATCAGCAACGAAAAGAGAACAAATGAAGTTACTATTTTTTTTTCCCTTCCCAATCACTGCTGGTTTTGCTGGAAGTTTGAGATGTTCTGCTGAGGCAACATTCCACCGCCAGATTGCATATTCTGAGCGTTTTGTTGCTGCATCGACGGGGGCATCATGCCGCCAGTGTTTGTCGACCCCATGTTGAACACTGAGGACAAAATCATTCAAGTGTATATTCGTAAGTGGCGCTCGAGCAATAAAACGAGAAGCATTTAACATCAACAGAAAAACGACATACTCTGGTCACTCAGATTTTGGGGAGGAGCAAGGGCTCGGCTGCCGCCAGATAATCCGAACTGAAGGAAAGAGAAAAATGTATGGCCAATTATGGCACGATGTGGTCGGAGATACAATTAACAAAGTTGGAAGAGATTCATTGTTCTAACCTGCTGCATTCTTGGAAGAGCCGACTGTGATTGCATCATCGACATGTTAGGGATCTGGAGAATGTAGGAGGAAGTCGGGTGAGAAAGCATCAGGCAGCATCCAATGAATAAGATTTATAGCTTAAAAGATCAAAGCTTTCTGACCATCTGAGAGCTCGGTGTTGTCTGGGCAGCGTTAAACAATGCACTGTTTGCTGGGCTCGAGAATTGGTTCAGACGGTTCAGCTGGTTTCCTTGGGTCATTTGGTTTTGACCCATGTGCATTGCAGCCGATGTAAGCTGTCGGCCATGTAGTTGCTGCATACCCATTGGCTGAGAGAACTGAACATGATGTTGGCCCTGCATCTGTATGCAGCGACAATGTACAAAAAGAATACTCACCATTAGAAATGCATTAAGGTCAGGATTGGGTAATCAGAGTATATTATAGCCAAAGCTTTGCCATTAATGAGATGAGCTTTCATGTGATTATAAAATACTAGTTTGTGGTTGAGTATAACTGAAAACTTGTATCCTGGATAACCCTTAACAATGTGAAGTTGTTCGTTGACCATCTCCGTTCATCATGAAACACAAAAGGCGTGGGTGGAGTAGCAATCACTGTAAGAAATAAAACTGCCTCATTACCGCCTGAAACTTTTGCTGGGCCTGGTTTTGCACATCATGCAGCTGCTGTAGTTGGTTCTGCATACATTACATAAATATATATATTAACCATTACTAGCCAACGCAACTAATGCAATGAATGGGGACAGTAAAATAGGTACAATACAGTGGAAGAATTTACACAACCAAACACCTTATTCCAAAATAATAGTAATTAGTTCACACACTATTTTTCATCCAGTTCCAACATTAAATAGTATTGGGTTTGACATTGGGATGATTCAGAAGTGATACCAACTGCTTCATGACTTGTTAGCGGCAATAAATAATATTTGATTAAAACAAGAATCCCAGAACTTTTTTATAACATGTTTGGCTTGAAATTCCTAACGACGCACATCTACTTAATCATAAGTTTCAAAAGAAAATGTGTGGGAAAAGATGAACACGAGCATACAGAAAGGCAAGTTATTAATAAATAAAATCAGTTACATCTCTAAAAATGGACTATACCTGCCCAAGGCTAGCCATAGACGACTGCCTCAAATGTTGTTGATTCAACAGCTGCTGCTGTTGATTCGCAGGTAACTGTAGTATTTTCTGCCTCATTTGCTGATACTGTTGTTGATTCAAATGTTGTTGCTGCTGCTGTTGTTGAGGAGACGGTGTGTTCATGATGTTTGCATTAGACCTTGGGGAATTGGCATATTGCATTCGAGAAGCCGCTGTATTGTCAAAGGATGTACTCCCAGTCGGACCCGAAGGAGAAGCAGCTGCTCGGGCCATAAATTGCGCTCCAGAAGCCTAGTCACAGTAGAATAAATGAATGAATGAATAAATAATCATCATAAGGAAAAACTAAAAAACATTTTTTGATTAAAAAAAAGAATATTGAAACATCTATGCAGGTGTGGGTGCAGGAAATTTCAATCAATAGAAGACTAAGTTTTGATATCATTTAGATTCAAGCAACAAATGTGCGGAAATTTAATTATTCAAATTTTTTTATATCAACCTGTAACAGAGCATTTTGGCTGTTGTTACTGGGGGTTGACATAAGTGGAGGTGTGTTCTTCTGGTACATTCCTGAAGTTTGCAAAAGTTGATTAATCACCGGATGCACAAAATATCACAATCCAAATAATGACAAAAAAGGAAGGAAAATAACATGAAAGAAGCGTGCAGCGTAAATGACTGACCAGAAGTATCTGAAGGTGTACTATAATTAGAAGCGAGCACATCAACCAAATGCATTGGAAGTGAAGTCATTAGTTGTCTTTGATCTGCCTGCAATCTTAGACCTGCATGCATTGAAAATAACTTTATTTCAAATATTCATAGGATCGGACTTCAAGGTTTAAAATTTCGATAATATATGCTTCGTGGGATCCTTTTTCCATTTCTACGCGTGACCTTACACTGTACGATCCAAATAGCTAAGACATAACAACATCAATCTTTGACCAAGATATATTCACGTATGTGTCCAATATAAATGCAATAACATCAACGACGGATATGCAAAGACTACTTGGGAAGTAACCTCTCCTCTAACTGATTGAGCCACTTTAACATGAAAATTGTGCTCATCAACTGATAATGTAATCTTACTATATCATTCAGAAACAACACAATAATTCCCACATTTGATATATAGCTCTCAAATAGGCTACCTGGATGAAAATCCAATAAAAAAAATTCAGCATGCACAAAAAGAACCCATAAAACTGTGCAGTTAATTTTGGCATTAAAAGCAAACTAAGGCAAAAGCATACCTTCTCCATGGTTAACAGCACTTCGTAGCAAGTTCTCTTGTTCTTGTATTTTTGCAGCCTGCACCTTGTCCACAGTAGGGAGAAGCGTTGGTCCTTGCCGTGTTCCAAAGTATTCTTTACGAGCATCAGCAATGATCTTCTCAGCACTTTGACAGGCCGCTTCAATCATATCGGTACTCAACTAGAATCAATTAGGAGTCAAATGTTGAAAATGTTATCCACATCAAAAAAAGAAGTCAATCTCACTCAAATATCGACCAAAGAGGCTACTAAAATTTTTATTTAATGATGAAACCTCCGTATTTATCATGCTTTTAGAGCTAGTTTAATTAAATTTGGTATCAAGTGCATTTAACTCATCATCACACAGTTTGAGGCATCCACGTGTTTGGTTGTCAATAATGTCAGACATGAGGGGGCATGTGAGATATGTTATCCAACATCAAACGGTTTTCTGATGTAACACTTAAATTTAACAAGAATATTCAAACTAAATGATGCATGAAAAACATTACTAGTCTTAAGAGTACAGCCACAAACCTTTAGCTTCTCAATTTGTTCTGCAACCGACAGATTCTGCATACCATGTAACAACTGCTCTTTCTTGGTGTTGTCTTCTATCTCAATTTCAGGTAACAGCTTGGATGACAACATGAATGGCAAGACTGTATCGTTATAAAATCAATGTTACTTCATGAAACATCATCTTAAACTATGCCTTTCTTTCCTTCCACTCTTAAATTCGGTTAATTAACACAAGAATATTTTTCATTTGTTGCAAAACCAGTGGAATGCAATAGTGGTTTAAGAGGGTTTAGAGGCATAGTGGTCTAACTCGGTGCGATATAAGCACTTGATGTCTTAATTAGTCATTGATAGGAGCGTAAATGAGTCAAGCTCCACCAATTTTCTAGGCTCAAAGCTAATTTTTTTAAAAATTTAGAGTAAAAAATGAATAGCTTTCGATCAGTACGACCAAGTTCGAGCTAGAGCTCAATTGTCAAGAGCTCAAGCTCAGCTTTAGCCAAGCCTGATCGACTCATCATTAAACCCTAGTCACTGAGGTTCGATTCCACAATCTGAAGCAAAATAACACAATTAAAAGAAATAATTAAAAAAAACATTACTGTTGGCGTTCTCGGCGTTGACGTTCTTCGGATGCACAACAAAAGCTTTGGACACATTCTTAATATCCTCGACGATGTTGTAAAGCTCAAGATTCACCATGGAAAACTGGCTCAGCACATCCTGCCTGGTACAGACATACATAAAGCATTAAAAAAAAAAAAACCTTGAACATAAATGATCAAAAGGCTTCCACCGACTAAATTCAGAACAATATAGGGATTGATTTTACAATACCATTTGGGAACGATGTTTGAGCGAGAAATTGCTTCGTACTCTTCCAAAATTCGGGAGATAGCCTTGTAGAGACTATTGGCTCGAGTCTTCACCGAATCGAGGTTCAGCTGCTGCTGAACCGCCGTATTCAGCCGCTCCGCCACTGGCCTAGCTGCCGCCGGAGGTTGCTGATCCGTCGCCACTCCGTCCATGATTACGGTAAAAATATTGCTCGTTGATTACTAAACTAAAAGCGTATATATATACTATGCTAAACCTATAATCAGAATAAAATCAAAACAAATCCTAATTAAAAATAGCTAGTACCTTAATTTTATGAATATATATATATATATATATATATATATTATCTATATACTAAATGGGCCAAAATGTAAGCGCACAATTATCTTATTGGGCTATTATAAAGTATATGGTCCATAGGAAATGGCCCATATCTATTTTATGGGCCGAAGTCCAATTCGCATTTTTAGTTATATTTCCCATGTCCGTACCAACGTATAAATATCAGTGTTGCAAAATTCGGCCTAGGCGCTGTTCGGTGAGTGAGCGCGGCGAAAAACACTTAATCGGCCGTTTTAATCGGCAGAGCCGCCTAGGCCGCCTAATCGGCGCCTAGGCCGAGTTACGAGCGCCTAATCGGGCAATTAAAATAATTAATTAAACAATTTCAAACGAAAAAATATTAAAAAAAAAAAAACCTAACACCTAAATCGCGACACAGCAGGAACAGAACACAAAAACAGAAAAAAAAACTTCACCAAACCTAAATCGCTGCTGCCCTTCCGCCACCATCTCCCGTCGCCGGCCGTCAGCCCCAGGTCGCCGGCCGTCAGCCCCAGGTCGCCGGCCGTCAGCCCCGGCCACCCTCCGTCGCCCCCGGTTGCCGCCCGTCTCGTGGTGCCGATTTGATTAATTGCAAGGTGAGATTCAACAAGTTTCATATTGATTTCTCGCTTGTAATGGAGAGGTTGTTCATCTCGTACTTGTATGCTTTATTGGTGGGTGGGTGGTGCCGATACGATTATTACGTGCCTGATTTGGAGGATGAGATGGGGAGAAATTATTATGTGTCCTATGCGATTATCAATGGGTCGTGCGATTTCGACAAGTTTCATTGCTATTGTGTGAATATTACGTGTGTCCTATGATGTGGGTTGGTCATCATGACATGGGTACGAAGTTATTGCTTATTAGTGATTTGTGAATCAATCGTGAACCCAACACAAATGCTTGATTTTTATTTCAGGAATTTTAATATGACATTCTCAAGTGCGGGTTCAAAAAGTGTCTCTCAACCTTCAGAGGTTCCATCAATTCTTAAACGTAAATCAAAAGATGTTGGATGGGATTACGGCATGCTAATTGATGGCAAGAACATGGACAAAGTTCAATGCATCAAATGTGGGAAGACGATGATCGGTGAAGTTTACAGAATCAAAGAACACATAGCACACATACAAGGGAATGTTGCTCCGTGCTCCAAATCTTCAAAAGAAGATCAAGCTATCTGCAAAAATGCAATCAATGAAGCAAAACTTAAGCGGAAAAAGAAGAAGGAGGAAAGCGAAGAATTGAGATCTCAAGTTAATGTTCGCAACGACTCTAATGAAGATGACATTCTTGTAGATCAACTGCAAGAGTCTCTTGGGCCAATGAAATCACCTCGCTCTCTCGGTCCCATGGATAAGTTTGCTAGTGCTATCAATCCGGAGACTTCTATGGCTTCCGGCAAGAGCAAGTTACGGGATCAAAACATCAATGAAGCACTTTTCAAACAAAGAAATGAGTCTGTTCGAGAATATGTTGGAGATTGGGTTTATGAAGCTGGTATTCCATTTAATGCTATTGAGTTAGATAGCTTCAAATTGATGGTGGAAGCGATTGGTCAATTTGGACCCGGATTTGTGCCACCCACAAGATACGATTTGACAGTACCTATATTGAGGAAAGCAGTTGATAAGACGAAGACTTTGTTGAAGACACACGAAGAAGAGTGGAAGATAAATGGATGCTCAATTATGACAGATGCTTGGAGTGATAGAAAAAGAAGGAGCATCATGAACTTTTGCGTCAAGTTGTTCAATTATGACAGATGTTGTTACTGACAGATGTTCAAGTTGTTACTGACAACGCATCGAACAATATTGGTGCCTCGAAGTTACTAAAAAATAAGAGGCCAAAGATCTTCTGGACTTCGTGTGCTGCTCACACAATGAATCTCATGCTTGAAGCTATTGGGAAACAGGCAAGGTTTAAGAGTGTCATTGATCAAGCGAAGACATTGACAATTTTTCTTTATGCACATCATAAAGTCTTAGCGATGATGAGAGCATATACAAAAAAGAAGGACATCGTGAGACCGGGGGTGACACGGTTTGCTTCATCATTCCTTAGTCTACAAAGTTTGATGGAAAAAAAATCAGAGTTGAAGATGATGTTTGGAAGTTCTGAATGGGAAGAATGTAAATTTTCTAACACTGTCAAAGGAAAGGAGACTTACATAACAATAATGAGTTTGGGATTTTGGAATGGCGTGGCATCTTGTCTACAAGTGTTTACACCTTTGATCAAAGTACTTCGGATTGCGGATTCGGATAAAAAACCATCCATGGGCTTTGTATATGGCGAGCTTCTCCGAGCAAAGGAAGAGATCAAGGTTTCTCAAAATAATGTTCCGAGCAATTATGAGTCGTTCGTTGAAGTTATTGATGAGAAAATGAAAGGTAGACTTCATAGCCCTTTGCATTTGACGGCTTATTTGTTGAATCCATACTATCATTACAAAGACCATCTCATTCAATTAAAGAATGAGGTCATGATGGGTGTGATTAATTGCATGGATGCTTTATTTCCTGGAGATGATCTTATGCAAAATAAGATCTTGTTGGATGAGCTTCCTATCTATAAAGAGAAAAGCTCAATTTTTGGAAGGTCAAATGTAGCACTAGATGTCTCTCTAATGACGACAACTTTGATCCAGGTAAATTCTTTACACTAATTTTGTTATTTCTACAACAATTTTTACATATGATGGTTTCCCATTGTTTTATTTTATTTGTGTAGTGACGTGGTGGTCGACTTTTGGTTCAATAACTCCAACTCTTCGAAGTTTGGCCATGAGAATCCTCTCATTGACAACTAGTTCATCCGGTTGTGAAAGAATTGGAGCGCCTTTGAAGGGGTTAGTCTATTTGTCTCAAATAATAATGCTATATTACTTGATACTTTTTAATCATATTCATTTTGTAACTTGTTTTGTAGGTTCATACTAAAAAAAGGAATAGGCTTAATGCAACTCTACTCAATAATCTTGTATTTATCCAATTTAATGCAAGGTTGTTGAGTAGACAAAAAAGAGAAAAGGATAGAAGTGATGTAGATGTGTTATCTTCATATGATGCATCCACTGCTCAAGAATGGATCGTCAATGGAATTGAAGCTAGTGATGATGATGATGTGGTGGATGAAGGAGAGGAAGGAGTAGATAAGTTCAAGAGTGTGAAGTATCGAACAGTAAGGGAATTGTACGATGATGATTTCGAATCTGAAGATGAGGTAAACGATGATTAAGTAGGAGGCATTTCAAGGCAAGTGAAGTGTGTTGGTGTCTTGCTTTTATGATGGACCGACTTGTTTTGTGTTTATGTTTTCGTTTTCGGAATGGTGTCGTTTTTAGAATATTTCCAACTTGGACTTTATTTTGATGGGTAATTTTGAGAATGTTGTGGAATGCTATGGAATGTTGTGGATCTTTATTTCATAATGAGTTTGTTATTTTAATGAAATGTTATGGATCTTTATTTTATAATGGGTTAATGTTATGGAATATTTTCGTTGGAATATTTTATGTATACTGATGAAAAAACAAGTAAACCGATTAATTTCCGCCTAGGCCCTCTAGGCGCTAGGCCCCTCCCGGCGCCCGACTAGCGCCTAGCGAATTTTACAACCTTGATAAATATTGAGATAAAATCCAAAAGGATTCTAAGGTTTAGTTTACTCCATGGATCAATTTGATCTCCGATGTTTCGTCTGAATTAATTTAGTCTCCAATGTTATCGATTTAAACCAATTTGGTTCTTCTATCACGATAAACGTTAATTTTAACGAAAATCTCACACGTGCCTCACAATAAATCATGTCTGGATCGATAAAATTGAAATGATTACTGAAATTAGAGTACGAAATTAAAAATTTCTCATCTAAAATTCGAACATGAGCTCAAGATTATCTGCTTCGTCGAGCTTCATTGACAGTAGAAGAAAATAGTCTGAACCCCCAAATCCTGCTAATATTCCAAAATTTGATCCATACATGATTCGGTATGGAGCACGTGTGAGATTTTCGTTAAAATTGACGTTTATCGTGATGGAAGGATTAAAATGGTTCAAAATCGACAACATTGGGGACTAAAAGCGAGATATGAGAGACTAAATTACTCTATAGGATAAACATTGTTAGTTATATCCTATAAATATTCGGTTTTCAACTAATTATTGGTAAAAATTAGGGTTCCTTCTCCGTGGAGATTTGCCATTCTATTCTATCAAATTGATATATCGTAAATACTCAATCAGTCGAATCGAAGGAGCAATGGCGATGCGTGCGATCTACAACGAGCTGAAGGGGAAGAAGGTGAAGGAATTGCCTGGATACTTCAAGCCGATGCTTTCTGCCAACACCGCGAAGAACACCGTGAGGCGTGGATTGGACACCTACCACGCCAGATATATCGAGACGAGCTCCGTCGATCCGCTCTACCACATCTGCTTCGGCGGGATGGTGTTTTCGTACCTCGTCGCCCTTCCCGAGGAGCGCCGACCCTCCAACACCAGCAGGAGCACGCGGCTGGGAAACATTAACCTCCTACGACGCCGTTTTAGGTTCGTTTGTCGCTTTCCTTGCCCTCCAGTGGTTATTGTGATTGCTACTTGATGATACTTTTTGGTATCCACCTGTGAGTGGCATTGTAATCTATATGATATGCTTTTGCCTTATGTAATCCGAAATCTTTCGAAGAAGAGATCTTTGAGTAATTGCTTATGTTGCACCTTCTTGATATCAATCATGCCTAAATGGTCTTTTGTTGCAATTGTGGTTATGAATAGCTCAAATCTTTTATGGGTCAATGATGTTTTTTGGATTCCTCCTAAATCCTTCCACCTTGTGATCGTTGCAGCTCTGCGAACCTAATGATCGAGTTATGGCGATCGGCGAAGTTTCTTGGTTGTAATTTTTTTCTTTCATCTCACATTTTGCCAGCGAAGCGCACACCGCTTGATTTAAACTCGAGCATTTTGCTATTTTCCAAACCCCATTACTGTTTCAGTAGGTGTACATAGTTGACAATTGTTTCTTGAAAAAGTTGATTGTTGGGATATTTGGTGGTAAGAATTGAGCTTAAAACATCAGCTTTCCAATCAATTCCTTATTCGTCTTCTCCGTAGTTTCCTCGACATCTTTTGCGGAACAAACACGGCGAGTCTTATCTTTATGATCCAATGGGCCGTCTTGTTTCTGCCCAGCTGCGAACGGATGATCACTTGGGCTTTGCTTCGTCGGCGGGCCTAATTGCATTAGAAATCGAATTTTCAATGGGCCATAAGGCAAACACTTGGCTGTCTCATGCTTTGTGTTCTCCATTCACGTGTTCCCTTTGTTCTTTCCTGCTAAATGAGGCATAATTTCTCAGAGGTGTGACTTTTATCCTGAGAATTGCTTCAGCATTTACGAACGTACCACCTTATGTATGCATCATATCATCCACAACAACGCAATTTCATTAATTAATTCATCAAGAATTTCCTACAATTATTGATATTCGAGGTTTTGCAACAACTTTGTCCAAGAATGCTACTGCAGTTTAGTTTTATGATAACTTGCTACTTAGTTGCATTGAAGAGGAATGCTTCAATTCTCTGGTTAATCTCTAATAAAATTGATCTCCTCTGTTAATCTTTCATGATATCAGCAATCAATAAACATGGACCTTAATGAAGAATATTTACTGCCAAATTTTGTGGGCTAAAGTGCAAAAGATTGGAAAATTTTACGAAACGTTTATAATGCGCCAAAAAAAGAATCTGAAAATACGGTTAAAGGAGAGTTGAGTTGAGACTTGGGAGTGAACAGGCCGTGCTTGTGCCTTTTGTGAAGGTGAGGGTATATATATATATATATATGTACATACAGCGTGTTACTACTGTAGTATTCTTACAATCAATTTACCATTTATTTGTGTTCTTAGAGCAGACCAGTGAGTTTGGAGGCTACAAACAATACCTGGTAAGAGCAGAGACGTCCCACAATTTCAAATACTTCATTTTCAGTAATAACTCATGGGATCACACCAAGACATCAAATAACGGCGACCCTTTTTTCTTTTTCATTCTTTTTTCATTATTTTTTTTCAACTTTGGATCATGCATGTTGTCCAGTTAACTCAGTACACTCCATTGTCAGCTTAAATATGGAATCTTGAAGTTCAGTGCGTTGGGGCTGAGTGTAGTAAATTGATACAATTTTTTGGAAAGCTTTTGCAATTTGTATAACTCCTCGCATTTAATGTTCTCTGTATGTATCTGCATGTGTGGGGGTGGTTGGAAGCTTAGATTTGTGAAGCGGTTCCTCATTTTCAGCCATCTCTGCTTCTTGTCCTCACTTGGACATTTTTTCTAAAAATGAAAGCTTTGCTGCTGTTAGAGAGAGACTGTTGTTGTCTTGCTGACGGATGATTTTTGTTGCTTGTAGTAATTGCTTTCTTGATATTACGACAGCATTTTCTCATTTCTTTTTTTTCATTTTCATCGGAGTTATAGCCCTCTATCTCACTCTGCTTGCTCATTATCATAGTCTTTCTTCAGTTTCCTACTGATCTCTCTCTCTCTCTCTCTCTCTCTCTCTCAGTTCTTAGCTTTACTTCTTGCATGTCATCTGTTTCAGACAAGGTACTCTGTTAATTCTCTTCTCAGTTTACAGAATCTATGTGTTGTGCTGATTAAGGCACCCTTTTGATATTTGAAGAAAAAAAGATGATATTTGCTGTCATTATGTTCCAATGGTGGAAATAGAAAACAAACATCAATCGAGAGATCCAAGATTTCCTATTCATTCCTTTTTCTGCTGATACTTTTTTGCTTCCGTCATTCTTAAAAGCGAAATGAAATGTTCGGTAGTAGCGGTTTGTTTACGTAGGATTTGATGATCTTTCCCTTTATTCGGTTTTCGAACTTTCTTATCGACCATCTTTTTTCCTCCGTCACGATGACGTAGTATTTTTTTTTTTTTGGCCTCTTTTCTGTCCGTCTCTGTGAAATGTGTGATCTTCTTGTCATTAGTTTCATGGAGATTAGCTTGTCTTTGAGGGAAGTGTTTTTCAGACAGCTTTCCATCTTCTACTGCAGGTCTGATCATCACCTCTTCGCTGTGCTTTCGAATATCGTACTCTACGGTTAAAACTCGGCGCAACCAATGGCTTATCAGCTTAGCAATGGCCTCTATGTGTCTGGACGCCCCGAGCAGCCGAAAGAGAAACGAACCATGGGCACAAAGGCCGTCCCCTACACTGGCGGCGACGTGACCAACTCCGGCGAGCTCGGGAGAATGTTCGAAATCCCCGTCGATGGCTCGAAGGGCAGAAAATCTGGGCCCGTGAACCCCAACACTGCAGCTAGGTCGAGCTTCTCCACCTACTCGGGCCCAATCACTGGCTCATCCTCCGTGAAGAAGTCAAGCTCGGGCCCTCTGAGCAGCCACCACGGTGAGCCGCCGAGTCTTCCTGCTATGGGGCTTGTTACATCAGGTCCCATGTTGTCTGGGCCTCTGCGTTCAAGCACTTCGACCAGATCACAAGGCTCATCGGGCGTGACGACCATTGGCCAAGTTGGTAAGTACTCTTTCAAGAGGAACATCCCGGGCTATGTTGTCTGGGGGATTATCGTGCTTTTCTTCATGGGATTTCTCGTGGGAGGGTTCGTGCTCGAATCTCAGAAAAGCCCCATAGTGCTCATTGCGGTCGCTGCTCTGTTCTTGGCCGTCGTCGTTCTGTGCCTTTGGAACGTTTTCTGGGCTAGAAATGCTGCCGTCGGGTACATCGCCCGCCTCCCCGATTCTGATCTGAGGACTGCTGCGAATGGGGAGTACGTCAAGATCACCGGGGTATGTATGTAATAACTACTTCGTACGAGCATAGTATGTAAGAAAACTAACGGTTTTTCTTTTTTTTTTCTTCTTTCGAAAGATTGTGACCTGCGGAAGCATGCCCATTCAGTCGTCGTTCTTGAAAATCCCGAGATGCGTCTACACTTGTACGAGCTTGTACGAATACCGAGGAAGGGACTCCAAGGCTGCAGCGAATTCTTACCACCGTCGGTGGACTTGGGGCCTCAGGCATTCAGAGGTATGTATGCTTCTGTCTACTTCTTGTCTTGCACGACATTTTTATTACATAAAACCGTCGAACCGTTCACTTCCGCAGAAGCATGCCGTGGACTTCTACATCTCAGATTTCCAGTCGGGCTTCAGGGCGTTGGTCAAAACAGGCCACGGTTCGAAGGTCACGCCTTACGTAGACGAAAATGTTGCAACTGAGTTCGATTACTCGAACAAAGAATCTCCTTCGCCGCTGGAGCTCACTCAGTGGCTGGCCGAGAGAAATCTGTCGAGCGATGACCGTAGAATGCGCTTGAAAGAAGGGTTGGCTGAATTCTCGATCTCCCCTTAAACGGCGGTTATTTGTGATTATTTCCTTAAAATTTCTGTTTTACGTTTCGACAGGTGCATAAAAGAAGGAAGCACGGTGAGCGTTATGGGCGTGGTTCGAAGGGTCGACAATGTGATCATGATAGTTCCTCCCTCGGAGCCCTTTGCAGCGAAATGCCAGTGGACGAAATGCCTATTCCCGCCGAGCTTCGAAGGTATAGTTCTGCTGCCCGAGGACACTTCCAACCTAGATGTCATAACTGTGTGAGCTTATGACAACATCCTAGGTTTTTCTTGCTGCCATGGTATATATATTTAAGTTCAATAAATGGCAGATGACCTTTCTGTTTATATATTCTGTGTATTAATGGTGAATGTATTGTGGAGATGCTTATGCGACTTTTTGGGAACATACAATCGACGGCCCGTCCACCATTAAACCTCAACCCCGAGGGATCGGCGGGCTGAGTTATCCCGCCCAGCGTTCCACCGTAAATACGTACAATCGACAGCCCGAATCCTCCATGAAAAGATTCGAATTCCCGGGCCGGGCCCTCATCGACCCGATATCCAAAATCAAGAAAATCCATCCCATGTGATTTTTACAAAACAGTGTCATACAATTCATTCAAGAAATCTTTTCATTGTATTTCTTACATATAACAAAGTTTTGCAGCCTATGGAAAAACCTCCTCCACACACCTGGAGAACACAGATCCTCTGTTTAAATGGAAGGTGACAATAATATTATATTTCCAAGCAATTACTTTATAAAAATGATGGAAGGCTAACAGAAGCACGAATACGCAAAGTGGTTCTTCTTTGAGACGTAGGGCGATATGAATTCTTCGGAAGCAGCCGAGGAAGAAGCTATATTGGCAGGGACAAGTATCTGAGTAAGCCCCGAAGCTATTCTCTTACCAGCAACATTTGCGTAGAAGAGCCCCGAGATGGCTGGGACAAACACGTCGCTTTCCGAACAGATATAGTAGTCAATTACCTTCTCGTACTCCGTCGTGCCCGAGCTCAAAAACTTGTCCTTTTTCTCCATCGGCATTATTGAATCCTGGGATTTTTGACGTAAGTGGTGCTAATATCTAAAAAAGCAATCTTTATCCGAAGAAATTCCAATTCTTGCAAGAAAAAAAAGATTAATCTACCTTAGTGTAAGTTTTCGGGAAGAGTTCCTTCAAACCGTCCAAGCTACTGTCCCATTTCGTCTGAGTGACGTAAACCGTCGTGTCCTTATCGAACCCTATCTTACTCAGAAACTGGGCTATCTCTTGCGGGCCATAACAACTCTTCGATCCCGAGCCACCGTTCTTCTTATGACAGCCCTTCTTGTCCAATATGTCGATCCTCAAGTCAACAGCTATGAACTGCCCGTTTGACTTTCTGCTCACGGTTTTGAGCCGATCGATCATCGAGTCGACGACCTCACGAACTTCCGACTGTGGCTCCAAAGTCCCGAACATGGACAGGCAGGCAATGGAGTCTGTGTCGGACTTTTCTTCGCTCTTCTTCATGTGGGCTGACGGGAAGTAGGTCACCAGCCTTATGTTGCCTTTTGCTCTGAAGACTGTTTCGATGTTTTCTGCTATGTACTCCTTGTCCACGCGGTTAGGGACCTTCACTACCGCGAGGTTATGCGATGATAGTTCTCCGGGATGAGACTTAACCACTTTCACCACACCGTCTAGGTTTGCGATGAATTTCTCAGCATCGTAGACATCCTCAAAGTTCCTGAACATTATTACAGCAGCAGTCAGTAATAATACAGCTCGTCATCCTCGAAACATGCCATCGATGTAATGAAACGGTATGACCAAAACATATTCAGAAACATGGAGGACGTTATATAAGGCCTTAATCCTCCCGATGGAAATCACACAACATGATTAACACTATAAGTATGTCCCAAAGGCATAAAACAAGGCCAAGTACATATTCAGTGAGAAAGATGGAATCTACAGTCAACCTTTTATCCCCGGGATTGCTTCCTCTGATGTCTGGGATAACGAGGGTCGCCCTAAGATATCTTGCCACAACTACTGCATCGGCGATCTGAAGAAAAGTCGATTTAACATTGCTCGACGAAGACTTGGATAGGAAAAGAAGTAAATCTGAGCTGCTAAATTCTTATTACATCATAAGATCAGAGAGGTAGGTACCTGAGAGACATGGTATTCAGGGCCATTAGTTAATGAAAAGGTGACATATCCTTGCACTTCATCGGCATCCTCTGTTCGAAAGGTAAAACAGTGAAAAGAAGAAAAAAAAAGACGAATAATCAATCCGAAATATTCGATAAACAAGGCTCACACTCACCAGAAACTGGTTTCTGCCAGCATGGTTTCAAAGTCAGGCCATCTTCTTTCCAAGGGCCATCGTCTCCTTTAGCAACACTAGCAAGGGTTTGATCTGAAACCTTGTTGGTTTGGTGAACCTCAAGAAAAAAAGAATTAAAAAAGAAAAGAAAAATCATCAGCAAACTAATCGAGAAAATATAGATACTTTGCTTCACTGATCTGTTAGCTAAAGTCCATTCTTTTTTTTCTTCATGGAGTTTCACAGCCGACAAAGCTGGACTAAAATTAGTGGAATCTTATGCACTTATCATACCCAAAATCACCAAGAACTCTTCAAGTAAAGACTCAATCTTTATCCAAAAAAGAAAAAAGACAAGAAATGGCAGCACAAATCTAGATCAGATACGACGGATTCACATCCTCAACGAACCCTTAAGAGGTTTCAAACCGCCCACAAAAGGCCCGTCAATGCTACATTTACATACCCAACAGCTTAAAAAAAACCTCAAAATAACATACATGGGCGACTTCAACATATTTCTGAACATTAAAGAAGCTTACTGGGGCAGAATCAAAGTGGTCTCGCTTGATCATGTCGCCGAGCATCACGAACATGGTCAGCGTCAAAATCCCAGCTAGTATATGCCTCGGATCCACAGCCATTGACTCAGATCTCTCTCTCTCTCTCTCTCTCTCTCTCTCAAAGTATCTGTAAATGCAGATGTAGAAAGAGAAATGGAAGTACTTAAAAGACTAACGTGAGTGGTGGTCTCACTCTCACACTGTCGCTGTGTGGGGGTGTGTGTTATGGTTTGGCGCTTACCTTACCGTTGGTTTAACGTTTAACCATCCTTTTCTACCTTTGTTTTTTTTTTTAGGTGGGAAGATACATAAATTAATTGTAGTAGTTCAACGCACACTCTTCTATCATCATTTAATAATAATGGTAATTAACAATAATTGTGTTTTAGTTAATCAAGATTTGTCTGCACATATGATAGATACAATCAACCACTGTCCATATATCACATAGACATACATATGTGTACGGTATGTATGTTATGTATACGCACAGTCCAGTGTGTGTGTGTGTTTGCTGAGGTGCACCGACAGCTTTCCGAAAAGGATTGAGCTCCTAAATTTCACAACTCTGTATTTTCTTACTTTATTATCCTTCTTGTCTTTTTTATCATTTTCTTTTTCTTTTTGGGAAAAAAATATTATATTTATTTATTATAATGGTCTAGTCTAGACTCTAGACCATATACCCTTTTAAGCTATGAAGTTATATATATTTAAACCCCTACATATTAATTTTTCCGAAACTTCTGAAAGATGTAATGATGATTAAATCACAAGGATTGAAGTGCAATAATTTGATAATCATAGTTTATAGCAGATATTACAAAAAGGTCAAACGGCAGCCATTAAATCATAATATTAATACATATCGATATCACATATATTAATAAACCATTCCGACAAGAAAACTAAGAGTGAATTAAGCGTAAATGGAGGCGTAAATGAAGGAATAAAATCAGTTTGATTAATTTCATAATCAGAAAGGGTCGATGGAGTCAACCCACCTAACCCAATTTCATTTTCATAACACAGTGAGACTTATAACATACTTCAGCAAATTGTCAAATAAAGCATGTAGACTGTAGACAGTAGACTTATCATTAATGTTGCATAATATTGAAAAACTAAAAAATAAAATATATGTAGAAATACGATTTCTTGGGTACCACATCCATAGTCCATACTATCTTACAGTAACACATCATGTTGTTTCTATTTCTATTCTAAACTATGGTTATAGGCTTGAAGGGACAGAGTAATCTTTTACCATCAATATCTCACCACAGAGCTTCTTAGGAACTTGCTGCAATGATTTGCCCTCTTGCCATGCTTGTCCCACCAATACACCAGGTCCAAGGTGTCGGACATATATAACAACTTGATCATTGAACGGCCATGAGTGTTTTGCTGGGCAGACAAAAGAAAGGAACAAAATTAATACATGACAGAAAAATGATAATGCGAGGACAGGGTTGGACCTAATGGGTTCAAAACAACCCGTTTATTTGTTGGGTTGGGTCAGGTTCTTGGTTTGTCGAACGGGTCTATTGTGGGCTGGGTTGGGTCCGTGATGGTTCATATGGGTCCTCACCTGGTCTAGGGAACCCCTGAGGGTATTCTGGCAGGCTCAAGAGCCCATCTCCAAATTCATATGCTAGATCACAAGGCTGCTCTGTGGCTATTACTTCATTGACATGCCTCACGCTGAAGTACAAAGGTGAAGAGGAGTTGATGATTCCTAATAGGTTGTATCCGCCTGCATCACGACGTTAGACGAACAAATCAATCTCATAGTTGTATGATTACATAATGGATGGATGGATGGATGGATAAAAGGCCAGTCTAACTGTTGACCTTTTTGGTCCTATGCTTATGAGAGTTTTGATTATTCCAAGTAATTATGTAAATTGTGGGGTACAAGTTAGAAAACTCGATATGTATGATTTATGATGTTTAAGTATGTATGAATATTCGACTAAGTGCTTAAATGTGAATTAATTATTAGATAGTCGAATATATGTGATCTTGTGCATTACTGGAATATTACTGTGATCACCTGAATATGAACGTTTCGTATGAATGGAATATCATCATGTGCTAAATATGGAAAGCTGTTATGCTCTACATGGAATATATGATATTCTGTTTATTTTAGGAATAAAGTATTCATTGATATCTCACATGTCACACTGTGCTTATATGGAAATTCCGTGTGCTATATATGGAATCATTCTGTGACATGAATGGAATCACACTGTGTGCTATATAGGGAAAAGATATTCTGTCAAATGTGATATATGAGTTGTGTACGAGATCAATCTATTTTAGGAAAGAATTTCATGAGATATCCATTTGAATGCATCTTGATTGATTTAATATTTAGAAGATCAATTATATCTTTCCTTGTGCGTATTGGTTTTCATATTATGGAAAGTAGTTAATTGATTGGGCTTATTATGGTAAGATGCTGACTGGAACTATATATGGAATGTGTTTTGAATCGGATGAGATCACCATGCGTGGTAAGTAGTTCCTGTAAATATGGTAAGAGATCATGCATGACCGTTGTGCTTTATTGGTTTATTCTTGGCATGATCTTATGAAGTTAATGCACGTTATTCTTGAGCATATCTTTGCATATTCTATGTGCTTAACTTTCTATGTGGAGTGACAAAGCTATAATCGGCTATAAGAAGAGGATCACTTCACGTCAAGGGTAGAAAAAAGACGATTGAGCCGAAGAACGAATTCCTTTGAGTGTTGAGCGTTAACTTGCGAATTATTCGTTGTTCTGCTAGAGCTTAAATTTGCGAATCCATACCCTTGAGCGATAACCCTTTAGAAACCTTCTGAAAATCTGTCTTCGGACTTGTTGATCGCACAAGGAGGCACGAGTGGAGTCTTCTACACGCGAAGGAAAGAATCGGTGGATTCGGGGGGTCCTTCAGTAGCGAGCTGTGTCCAGTCGGGGAGTGGTGATTCCCAGGGAAACGACGTGGAACGAAACTCGGCGTGTAGCAGCCTAGGTGGTCTAGTATTCATCGTGCTTCAGTTGTGTAAGGGTGTCAATCTCTTTGTAACCATAAACGGTAATATCTTAGTGATTGACTTGAAATCTTGAGGGACAAACCTCAAGGACTGGAGTAAACCCCGGTTGGGGATATAACCAGTATAAAAATCCTATCTCACTTTACTTTCTGTCATTTACTTTCTGTGAGACAAACCCGAAACGTTTTCAAACAAAACCAGGTGATATTTTCGGAACGTTTCTAAAGGTTAAGGATATAACATTGATACTGCTCTGTTTTTCAAGTGATAATCATCTTCTGCAGTTTTATTGATATCTTCTTAAAGAAAGGAATTTTCAAAGAAGAAAAGCCTTAAATTTTATAAGCCTAATTCACCCCCCCTCTTAGGCATATTTTGTACTTCACTACCAATAACTTCAACACTAATAAGTTGGCTTACCAATTATTCGACCATAGGTTTTCCCATCTGTGCAGCAAAATATCGCCTGAGAAAAGGCACGGTCGGTTTCTAATACAAGTTTAGGGTCAAAACAATCGTAGGGGAGAAAGAAACATAATTTTTAATCTACATGTTCCAGAAGCTACAACACGAATGTTAAAAAATCAGCAAAAGCAGGAATTTCAGGTTTTACCGTTTGGGATGAATTGAGCCATGCAATACGAAGCGGTGCTGCGGAGCGAGGGAAAATTATAAAAGTTATATAACAATGAATGTTATAGTTGCAGAAAAGGCCATACTTTGGGACAAAATAAGAGTAAATAATTGTCACCTTTGCTTGTTCGACATTTCCATAATTCCAGAGAACCTGGAGAATTTCCATCAGACAACAAAGTGGATGCAACCTTCTTTGCTAACTTGGCATCATCGTAACGTCTCCCAGCTACCTCCCAAGCTCTCAGTATAAGTCTACAAGACATCCCACAAGTGAACAATAGATTCTTAAAAGCTCGACAACTCAAAAGAGCTAAAGAACACAATGTTCAACGCACTTAAGCAGTTTGCCACGCTATTTGAAGCTAATCCTACATGACATCAAGGATAAAAAATGTTTGCTCTGTTACTAATTCTATCATAATACATACACAATGGAGGATTAATCACTGAACAGCAACTAAATATGATTAAGGAACACAAACATATTCGAGACAAAACCTGGGATTTAACAAGGTAAGCAGGTGAAGTCTCCTCTCCTCCGGAATATCTTCAATTTTTTTCCTGATCACATATAACTCAGTACAAGTCATTAAAGATGGTACATAAGGAATCATCTAACACAAACCAATAATAAAAGAGGTTCAGATTTGTCCAATGTCTAAACTTACTACATATACATAAGCAACATAGAGAAAATCTAACAAAATAAAGAAAAAAAGTGGACAATTACCAAATATAAGAGGCAGGATTATACGAAGCAGGATCGAGCGGAATGAGCTCCTTAGGAGGGTCGAGGAAGCTCGCCACGTCTAGCTCGTTCAGGTAATATTTCCCTCCACCTTCTTCATATGTATATGGCTCCACGTCCCATTCCGATGTCGACTTGGCATTTAGTCGAGCATGTAGTCTGCACATCTTTATTCTTCTTTGGCCCATCTTGCACGTACGTTGTCTGCACTCGTATGGTTGCTGCAAAACCGTAAAGTACTGTGGAATCGGCGAAGACCGCCGCAAACCGACCGCTCCTCCGCTCAACGGGGAAATGGCTGCAGCATTTGGTCCCATTGTTTCAACTTCGGTGACCCTTATTCGCGCCAAGCCAGGTGGAATTTGGAAAAGAGAGATTTATTTTTTTAGCTCGTTTATACGAAATTAGGAAACTTTAATTTGTGCAAGTTAAAATTAAATTTTTAAATTCAAAACTTTATATTAATTATTATTATTATTATTATTGAATTTCTAATGATTATATGTGTTATATTAATTTTTTTTTTGAAGAGGTGTTATATTAAATTTAAAAGCATAAAACATGCTTACATTAATATATTATAAATGTAAGTTTGCTTTTCATTAACATACCAATTATACAATAAATAGATTTAATATATAAAAGTAATTTTTTAGACAATTTAGATTTAAGTTATGTTGTCTTGTTTTTATAAATTAATTATAATAATAATGAGTCGGGATATGTATGAAATATTCTTTTTAATGTAGAAAATACAGTTGCGTAAGAATAAAAACAATGTAAAAACTTTATACTTTTGTAAAATCGACTGCATTTTTGTGTTGTGGGTTGAAGACGCTATTATGCGACGAATTTTTTATTTTTATATATTTTTTCTCGTGACTCCATGTGCTAATACAAATGGTTTCCTTTTTCTAAATCGATGTAATACCATGGGCGTTGTCCCAGTCTCAACTCACGGTTTTCACACACCTAATCGACCTATGCGAGCCACGTAGTTGCACTGCGTGTCTCTACGTATGGGTATTGCATGCGAAGAGCCGTCCGCATGGCATGCATCCAACGTCTATAAATACCCGCCTAATCCCCACCGTACTCTCACCACTCAGACGTTCTAACACAATTTCCGTTAGTTTTCTTTCCTTCTTAGCCTCCTTTCGGTTCCCAAAACTCAAGTCGTCGGAAAAATATCAACAAACCGAATAGTGGTCGAAACCCTTATCCCGAAAAGAGCCTAAAGTGCTCGGAAAACTTAGATGGAGACATCAGAGCATGCAATAAACTGATAGCGAGCGACATGGCTATCGACCGTTTAATGGGATCCATATCAGCAAGGAGAGACAAATCATCAGGATCCATAAACTCTCTCGCAAGGGATTGGTTAAGACCGTCGTCGCCCTTTTGCAGAGAGCTATAGCGGTCGAATGTAATGGCGGAAACTCGGTTATACCTACGATCGAGGCCCACATAGCACAGAGAAGGAAATGACGAGCTAGGCATTGTCTTCGGACTGAGCCCGTTTGGTTGGGAGGATGTGATTAGATGGTATTAGTTTAGTTGGGTTTATATAATGGAGGGTATGAGTTTTTTTGGGTGTTTGGTTGATGTGATTAATAATGGTGTCTGATATGTTTGGTAGATGAATTTAGATGGTATTGGGTTTAAATGATATAATTACAATATTACCCTTTTCTAATTAAAAAAGTACGATCTAGATTTTTTTTTCTTTTCGTCTGCGCAGTACCCTCCCGACCACTACCACCGCCCCTCCACCCAATCGAACTGTACATGGTAGAGAGAGAGCAAGGAGGAGAGAGAGAGAAAGAGAGCGACACACGAGAGAGAGAAGAGAGAGAGAGAGAAAGGGAGTTAAGAAAGCAAAGGATTATTAGAAAATTGATTTTGAAGTGAAGGGTAAATTTGTCAAAAGATAGGGATTAAATAAAGGGAAGGGGGATGACTCATTTAAATAATACGTTATAGGGGGTATTAAGGGGTATTAGTTAAATCACACCTTTAAATAAAACACTCAACGAAATACTACTTTTAACTAATATCAACCCATCTAATCCCTTTTAATCACACCTTTCGCCCTTTCGATTCTCCGTAGCAGCAGATTATTACCTTGCTGCTTATTATTATTGCCTTTGGTTTTGGTATATCTGAGGATATTGAGGAGGACTGCCAAGTTATTACCCTCTTTTGAGTTCGGATGGCGATGGTGTTACTAAGATTTGTATGAAAGATTGTTTTCTGTAATTTGTTGGCAATATTCTTCTCTTCTCTTACACAATGTAATACGATGGATGGATACCAACCTACCAATATTTAATGAAAGTTCTTCAGCATTCAGACGAACAACGTATAAAATTAGCTTAATTTTTTAGGTGAAGTGGTCAATTACGTAATTGACCATAAAAAGACAAATAAAACTACAATTATGAAGTAATTGACCATAAAAAGACGAAGAAAGCTCATTAATTGGTGTTGGTCTGAAAATAGATTGACGATTATGTACAAAATGGAGATGGAAGTTATATCAGAAAGCAAAAGCTCACGTCGAAATCAGTTAGCTGCGTTTGCTTCCCCGTCTGAGATCGGTTTGTGTTAGCTGCTTCACGACATCTCTCATGGAGGGTCTATTACCAGGTTCTTTGTCTGTGCACCTCAAAGCTAATAAGATCATATCTTCAACTTGCTTCTCTATCCTTAAGTCGATCAGTTCATCGATGAGGTTTGGATCCACGACCTTCTCTATATCGTCGTTCGATCTTGCCCAGCTAACAATGTCAGAATCCTTACCGAAAGATTCATCTAACACTTGTCTTCGACTAACAAGCTCCAATAATACAACCCCGTAAGCATATACGTCTGACTCTTTGCTACTTTTCACTGCGAATGCATTTTCTGTCCAAGATCACGGCAAGTTTCATTAGCATCGTGTTAGAAATCAAATTCCATGAAACAAAAATTATATGTTTCTTTAAACATCATTGTCTTGCTCATAAATGCAGAATAATAAAGTCAAACTATGCATGCCTTCATCCTTTAGCAAAAAAAAGGAAAAAAAGCAATCCCAAACAACCTCAAAAATGCTGATTTATGTTATATTACAGGCGGATCATGCGCTCATAAGGGCACGTAAAGATTTATACGTCATTAATACTATTGTTATAGGGAAATCAAAATGTTTTCAGAAGTGTAGCTATAATAATCCCAGAAAAAAAAAAGTTCACCTGGAGCTATGTAGCCGATAGTGCCATGAACCGTGATGGACGAAGATGAAGGGGCCGACTCGTCCATGATCTTGGCAATTCCAAAATCTGAGATGTGCGGTTCCATGTCTGAGTCCAGTAAGATATTCATTGGTTTGATGTCCCGATGTATTATAGGAGGATCACAGTCAAAATGGAGATAAGATAATCCTTGGGCCGTCCCTAGTGCTATCTTGTACCGTAAGTCCCAATCCAAAGGTCGAGGAGGATTCCCATGTAAAACATCGTAAAGGCTTCCATTTTCCATGTAAGTGTACAAAAGCAATCCAAATTCTTTCCTCAACCAGAAATCTTCGAGTTTAATCAAGTTTCTGTGCCTGACACTGCCTATGGTCTGTATTTCTCGGACCATGCTCGCGTGTCCTCCGCCTTTCTTACCAGAAAAAGCGACCTTTTTTAAGGCGTATACTTTGGTTGGAGTTAGTGTAACCTTGTACACTGTTCCATGAGCTCCTTTCCCGATTAGGTACTTATCATTTAGATTCTCCGTAGCAAGCATTACTTGATTGAGCAGAGAAGAGGCACCTTCTTCTGCTGAGATTAGAAGATCGGGCTTATTGTCTTTTCGCCCTAAGAATGCGTAGTACATTCCGAGGCATAATACGACGGCTAAGAGAAACGATAGAGAAACTATGATCGTGATATTCAAGTGTTTAAACCTCTTCTTTCCAGAAGAAGAACCATTACACGATCTCAAGGTGCTGTAATTCTGACAGCTCTGTCCAGTTTTTGGAAGGCAGCTCACGCAGAGACCTGAATTGCCGATGAATGATGAGGGAGATGAAGCTAACAACTGCATCAATGGAGGTGGCAATGGACCATAGAAAGAGTTGTAAGAAACATTGACCTCCGTCAAGGAATGGAGTTGACCAATGGCTTCCAAATTCCCAGACAGATTATTGCAGCAGATATCCAACACTTCCAACATTTGTAACTCTCCTATATCCAACGGAATCTTACCAGTCAAGACATTACGACTGAGATTTAATACCTGCAGGCTTTTTGCTCCTATTCGTAGAGGAATAGGACCCTCGAGCTGATTCGCACCGAGCTGAATAAAGGAGAGCTTTTCGAGTTGAAATAAATCATTTGGAATAGCCCCTTCGAGATGATTTTCGCTGAGAGACAAATAGGATAGTTCAGTCAGGCTTCTTAAGCTGGAAGGGATCGGGCCTTTCAACAGATTGCGACTCATATCAAGCGAAAACAATTTGTGACATCTAGAGAGCTCGGTTGGTAGTAACCCTTCTATGCTATTGCAAGAAAGATTTAGTGACGTGAGCTGCGAAAGGTTTCCTAGCTCGGGAGGTACATGCCCAGTGATCATATTGAGAGACAAGTCAATGTTTGTGGCGTTGGCTAAATTACCAAGACTTGGCGGGATTGATCCGTTCAACTTGTTACTGCTAAGATCCATGAACGAGAGACTTGAATTCTCTACAAAGTTTGGGATAGGACCAGAGAGATCATTTTCTTCTAAAATCAATCTAGTAAGAGTATAGCAGCTCCCAATATCTGAAGGAATGCTTCCTTCGAATCGATTTTGACCCAAGAGGAGCTTAACCAATTGCCTTCCGAAGCAAAGATTAGGCGGAATCGGGCCAGCGAAGTTGTTGCCAGTGAAATCAACTATGGAGAGGCTATGATTTACACCCAAGCCTTGAGGTATGACCCCCGTAAAGTGATTGCCATACAGGGAGATGTTTTTCAACTGCTTGAGCTCAGTGATTTCTTCTGGGATCTGGCCAGTAAGGTGGTTCTCGTACACAAAAAGATTTTGAAGCGTTTGAATCTTCCATATGCTGACAGGGATTTCTCCGGTTAGATTGTTCGAGAATAGATAGAGGGTTTGAAGCTGATCGAGGTTGCCTAATTCACTTGGAATCTCACCTTCGAGTTGGTTTTCATACAGCTGAAGATCCATCAAAGCCGTGCATCTTCCCAATTCGGGCGGGATTTTTCCAGATAAACGATTCTCAGACAGGTAAAGCAGATTCAACTTAGTGAGCTGTCCGAAAGAAGATGGTATATAGCCACTTAAGCTACAATTCACAGCTGCAAAACTCGTTAAACTACTGCAATTTCCTAACTCCGAAGGAATCGATCCGCTGAACTTGTTGTTTGATAGAACCACCATCTGTAAGCCCCTGCAATTAGCTAAACCTTTTGGAATCTCACCCGAAAGGTTATTACCATCGACATACAAGTACGCAAGCTGCCCAAGATTCCATAAACTATCCGGCAATGAACCTTCTAGAAAGTTATCACTCAGGTAAAGTTCTTCCAAAGAACTGAAATTACCAATTGAGAAAGGTATGGTCCGAGATAACTCATTCTCATCCAAAAAGAGGGATTGAAGATTACTCAAGTTGCCTATAGAAGATGGAATCGAACCGCTGAGACTGTTCCCAGTCAAGTAAACTTGGCTCAAGAACGGTAAGTTAAACAAAGTTTCAGGAACCCTGCCCACAAGATAATTATACCACATGCTCAAATACGTTAATCTGCGCAAATTCCCAAGAGTTTCTGGGATTTGCCCAGTAAAGCTGTTCTGGGACAGTTCTAACCATTCAAGAGAGCTGCAATTCCCAATCTCCGAAGGGATCGAACCCCAAAAACTATTGAACGCCAAGTCAAGTGAGGTCAAATGGTGTAGATGCTTTACCTCCGGGCCAAGCTGGCCAGAGATGCCAAAGCTAGATAGATTCAACTTATCGACGTAGCTTCTGTGGTTGCAATGTACTCCAATCCAAGAACACGGCGTGGAATCAGAAGAATTCCAACTGAGTTCAATGGACGAAGGTATGGTTTCCCAGTGCCTAGACAGTGATAACAGAGCCGTACCATCTAAACTTAAAGCAGACGCTTTTAACACACAAGCTGAAAGCAAGAAGATAACGGGCAGACAAAGAACTTTCATGTTGACGCAATACTACAAACACCTTATGACCCAAAAAACATTTCCCAACAAGATTCAGCCTTTTGCAAGTGCATCCACTCCACCGCTAAAAGGAAATAAAAACCCAGCCAGCGTCAATCACACTCATCCAACGATAAAGGGTCGGGCAATAAATATACCTACCCATCTTTAAAACACGAAAGATTGTGATGAGGATAATACCCATGTGTGAACGCTGTACACCTTCAGTTGACCATGGGAGAAAAGATGCTGCTGCTGCTGCTTTAAAAAGGTGCGATTTTGGCAGTGGGTTAATAACTGCTGCTGCCTGTCTCCTTCGTTCAACGCGTTTACACGAGCTGCTTCTTTTAGTAATGGACAAAAAGTGCTCGTGCGGTGGTGCGGCGGACATTATTCAAATGCTTTTCAACGATTGAAGATGGTTTTTCTTTGAATTGTATTTGACTCATTGCTTACTTTATAAAATTAATGGTTGTTTTTTTCTATAATGGGCTTAGTTTAACTTTCACTATCTATACATAAATAGTATTAAAAACAAAATTCTCTTCTTACACCTTTTTTCTTTTATTATTTTAAATTTTCATAAGTATCCTATATTTCACGTCCATAATTTCAATTAAGTTCAGTTCGAATGGAATCTAAATCTCATCGAGAAATTAATACACAATAACAATCCCCACATTTCGACCCAATTAGGTCTTAATCGAGCTCGAACTACATTGTCAACTATAGGACGATCCTCAAATTCTATCGAGATTTATCATTCTTATCGATATACTCCATTCAAAGTCTACATGGACAACAACTGAAAGAAAATTAAGTGAAATCAAATCTAAGAGCTGAGAATCATCTGTTTCGTCACTTGATTTATTCTTGTGCCCCTTAACATTAAAAAAAATATTTCTATCCTACCTATGTGTAAAAACCACTCCATTAAATTTTAGACACTCATTGAAAACTAAAAAAATTCAAATTTTCAACGACGTGTCGAAAATCTTACGGAATTCGATTTGCTTCCGATATGGGTAGATGAAAATACACACACCAAAAAAAAAAAGAATTTTAAAGCATAATACTAATTAAGTATATAAAATTTATTTGTCCTATATAACTAATTAATAGATTAAGTAACGCAATGACACTCAAAAGCATCATAGAGGTATTACAATACAACAACATGATTTTAATAATCAAACAATCTTCTTAACCTAACCTAAAACTTTAACTTCAGCTCCAACCAAAGGAGACAAGCAAGACACATGCAAGCAAACCTTAAAATACACGACCAATCAAACAAAGCCACGTCACCACCACGTCGTCTCAAAGCTCCAAGAACACAAACTCTTCAATGGCGGGCACCTCGCCGATCTTCTTCAGCGTCTCCTTGCTCGGCTTCTCGTCGACCCCTATCGCCATTATAGCCTTAGTCCTCCTCCCAGCCCTTCCGACGCTCATAAAGCTCACATTCACATTCTCCTCCCCGAGGATATTCCCGACCCGCCCGATCATCCCGGGCTGATCCACCTGCCGGCACAGTATAAGGTTTCCCTCCAAGCTCACGTCGACGTCGTAAGAGCCCACGTGGGTCAGGTGTGGTACGCCGTACTTCACCTTCCCTTCCACGGTTATGCACCCGCCGTCCGAAACGGCGCTGGCGAACTTGGAACCGACGCTGCCCACCTGGACCCGGACGGACTCGATCGGGCTCTCGCGGGAGGAGTCGACGTTGACCCTCTCCTCGCTGATTCGAAGGCCCTTCTGCTTGGCGATGAAGTCGGCGTTGACTAGGTTTATGCGGGCGTCGGAGATTGGCTCGATGATGCCTTTGGTGATCATCGCGCGGAGGAGCCTCGTGTCTAGGTTGTCTCTGTCTTGAGACGAGCTGTAGACAACCTTGACCGACTGGACCCCACTTCCGCCCGTCACTAGCTGGACGGCGATCCTCCCGAGTTTCTCTGACAGGGCGACGTACGGCGCCAGTTCGGACAGGACCTGATTCAAGAAACATCTATGTTAGAAAAAAAAAACGTAATTCTTAATTTTATTCTTGTTTCGTCGGCTCTCTTTGTACCTCGGGCGGGACCATCGGAGCGTTAACTGCCGTTGCGGAGAGTTCTCCTCGCAGGGCGCCGACGACCGCCTCGGCTATTTCGACAGCGACTCCTTCCTACAGTATTTTGTGATATGGGTAAGAATTGGGGTCGAAAAAATGTTAAGACATCATTATTAACCTAATCGAATGAGTAATTTATACTTGTGCTTCTTTCGTGCTGGCCCCGAGATGCGGCGTAACGGTGACATTCTCGTGCTGAACTAGTTTGCTGTCTTTGGGCGGCGGTTCGACGGAGAACACATCAAGAGCGGCCTGTAAATGTTCAGGCAGATGAGCAGATGATGTAAGAATTTCAAAGATGATCGACTGTTAGAACGTATTAGCAGCAGTTATTCACTTATACCTGGGCAACTATGCCATTATCAAGGGCCCTAACCAAAGCGTCTTCGTCGATCACGCCACCTCGAGCCACGTTGATGATTCGAACGCCTTTCTTCATATTCGTGAAAGTTTCGTCGTTGAAGATCTTGTTGGTCGTAGGAGTTAGAGGCATGTGGAGGGAGACAAAGTCGGCGGTTGTAATGGCTTGATCGAATGAGACCAGCTCGACCCCGATGGCTCGTGCTCGATCCGCGGGTGCGTAGGGGTCGTGGGCTATGACGTTCATGCCTAGGCCTTTCGCCCGTCTTGCAACCTCGGACCCGACTTTGCCGAATCCCATTACGGCTAACGTCTTCCCGACGAGAGAAACGCCGACGTACTTGCTCCTCAGCCATTTTCCTGTTAGAAATATGTTTTTATGTTGGAAAGTTTTAGTTAGGAAGGAAAGCTCTTCTTTGTTTTAGAACAATCTTCATCTTCAGACAGACAATGCAATAAACGATCAATTTGCAAGAACAAAATGTTCAATCATTCGTCTATGATGGGAAAATTGAAATCAGTGGTGATGTAATGAGTAGATTTGCCGGCAAAGGAAAACAGATCGGCTTACCAGCTTTCATGGAGGCGTCGGCCTGAGCAACGTTCCTCGCCATGGAGGCCAGCAGAGCAATTCCGTGCTCGGCGGCGGCGATGGTGTTGGCAGTCGGCGCGTTCACCACCAGGCATCCGAACTCCGTCGCGGCCTGCAGATCCACGTTGTCGATCCCCACGCCGGCCCTCCCGACCACCTTGAGCCTCCCCTTCGCCGCCTCGAACACGCGGCGCGTGACCTTTGTCCCGCTGCGCACGATGAGCGCGTCGCACGCCGAGATCTTCTCGCAGAGCGCGTCGGGGGACAGATCGTACGCGCACTCCACGTGTCCGAAGGAGCGCAGCAGGTCGAGCCCGGCTTCTCCCAGCTTCTCCGAGACAAGGATCGTCGGCCTGAGCTGTTTGGTCGGCGGGTCGGATAGAAGTTCAGGGTCCGACCCGACCGTCGTCTTGAGGACGTTGACGGCGGTACTCCTCCGCTGCACGCTCAGGGACAGGTTATTAGGGAGGGAAACATGCGACTGTCGGAAAATGAGGGTCTTCGTGAGCGGAATCGAAATGTTCTTCCCGCCGTCGTTAGATGGGAATGAAACGTTGTTTAGTGAGGAAGATAGCGAGGTCGACGCCATTTTTGGCTTACGTATTCTTTCTTCGTACTGTGTGTGTGAGTGATGTATGTATGTGTGTGTGTATATATATGCGTCAACGGTGGTTGGGAGAAGAGGCTGACTATGGTGTAAGAGAGAGAGAGAGAGAGACAGAGATACTTGCGGAAGAACGTGGATATTTTGTGTCCAAATCTTCCTTCTTCCATTGATACATTCATATCACCTACAAGTTGGGAGGTGAGGATCTTTGAATTTTCATTTTTAGCCCTCACTATAATAATAATGGCTATATGTTCAATTTCATATTTAAGCTTAATTTTTTTTAATGCACTAAAACAATTGAGATTGCAAGTTTGTGCAAAAAAATTTAAAATCGAAGCAATTTAAGAACAAAAAGAGTCAATTCAACGTCTCGTTACCTCACACCTCTTCTATGACGTGGACAGTCCATCTGGAAACCACCTCATAATGGCTTCTAGTTAAACGTCAAGTCATAAAAAAAGAGGTGGCATATCGTCCAGTTGGACTGTCACGGCATCATGAGAGGTGAGTAACATCGGTGATTGTTGTCCTTAAATTGCTTCGATTTTGAAAATTAGTGTTATAAAAATGCAACCCCTTAAGTTGAGGGTTTTGAAGGAAGTTACGGTACGAAAAAAAAAAAAAAAAAAAAAAAAAAAAAAAAAAAAAAACTAAGCCTTATACTAAACTATGAACTAGGGAAATAGATACCCTAAGGGCCTGACCTAGTGGGTGGAACTCTAACTTCAAGCATGAGGTCATGAGTTCGATTTCTTTTAGGGACCTTGACTGTCGTAGTTTGTGGGATTTTGGGATGAGTTCCATGGATCATAGTGGATTAGTCCTTTTGGAAGCAGTGGTCGTTCCACAGTCGAAGTTAAGGTTTGGATCCGATTTAAACTGAATCTAGTCAGAGTATGAGGACTACCATGGTGTTGTGTGGGGATACCATGCCTACCTGGCCGAAAAAAAAAAAACTTTGGGAAATAATGAAAATTGTGAGTCTATTTATCTATTTTTCTAATCAAAATAACCCTAACACATGGGACCAAGTAAATTGCTTGGACCAAAACATGGAAACCACAATAGTAAAATCAATATATATAAGAGGCTCGTTAAATGAATTAGTATGATTGGATATTTAATTTTGTGACATCTCCAAAATCTCTAGGCTTCACTCTTACAAGCAAATTATTATAGTTTTTGAAGGTAGGAAGATGTCGATTCTGTTTTGGTGAGGGTAAAAAGGAACTATCTTTCTTAGATTCAATACTTTTATTACTATTCATGAAAAAATCATTTAATTAAAAGTCTACCAACCAACCTCACATGTGTCACAAAGACTTTCAAGCTATTATTAAATTACACCAATCGGGTGGCATCTAATTATTAAAGTGCATTTTCCTTGATTTTATTTAACAGAAATAGATTTTTAATTAATGATCCTAATTGAGCCATTTAATTGAAAATTTAAACGACATATAATAAATTCTTTGTACATTGAATGAGTGGGCCAATGACACAAATATGACCTCAACTTTAATTATTGATGCTTTTCTCATTAAATATTATTATTGTCCCATTAAATTCATATTGATTATTGGTGCTTTTTCTTTTTGGACCACATATAAACAGGACTCCACCGACACATGTACATTTTTTTTGTTTGGGCCATTTATTGCTTTGGCCCAACTAGCCTTTCAATAGTAACCCATTATTAGTCCATGTTCGTATTTGGGCCTATGGATATTAAGCCCATTAAATGCTTGACTTTGAGCTTCAATATTTCATAGAATTAGTTAACCACAAATTTCGTCCTTATATTATACCAAAATTTTATTATTGATACTTAAGCTTTTAAATGTTTCCTTTTAATTCCTGTACTTTGCAAAATCATTATTTTTTCGTTCTTTTATCGGAAAATTATATATGTACATAAGAAATATATGTTTATATGAAAAGTCTATATTTAGAGAAAAAAAAAATGTTCAGCTTACTAAGTATTTCAGGATTTAGGATTTAAGGTTTATGATTTTAGACTAACTTAATCGAAATATGAAGATTACGGTGTGGTTGTGTTTTAGATACCTCTTCAAACAAAAAAAAAAGTTCAAAATCTTGTGATAATTGAAACTGATTTTATAACAAGTTTACATAATACCATTTGTGTAAAAAAAAAAATTCTATTGGTGGTCAAATTTTTAAATATTTCATTTTAGATCATCAACTTTGCAAAATCGTTTCTTTTTTTATTCTTTTATCGATTGTTTTGGTAAAAAAAAAAAAAAAAATTTGGAACTTTGATATATAGTATGTGAACTAAATTTTTGGTATTATTTTAGCTATTTTATTATATTGTCGTTTGAATTTGAAGTCAGCAGTCAATTTTTGGCTTTGGCTTTCTGCATAAGAAAACTCAATTGGCCACACAAATATAAATAATCGAGACCACCTCCGAATTCATATGCTATCCGATCTTTTTTGCAATTTGTGATTCAGGTGCGTTCGATTCCCGCGCTTATGTTTGTTTTTGTTTTTCTTTTTTCTTTTTCCTCTCGGAATTCCGTGATAACTTGCGAAATTTCATTGTAATTTGATGTTCTTGCATTAGAAGTACGTTCTGTCTGAGCTACGAATCCATTTATTCGAATAGATGCTACTGTAGTTTTGCTGCCGTTATGTTTCTAAGAACTATCAGATGGTCTGAAAAATGATTTAGTAACGACTGAGTTGTGGGATGATTATCATTTTTTATCGTTTATTTAGCGATTGGTGAGTATAAAAATGAATATGTTTTATGGGTTGTGGAATATTTGATGGGTTGCTCCTAAATTTGATTAAATGTTTGAATCAACTTGAGAGACGAATTGCTTTTCTATGGTTTGGTAGAATTGTTTTCCTTTTTGAGCAAATGGACCTAAACGATCTTAACAAAGTCTGGGAAGTGAAGCCACTTAAGAAGCCTCGAGAAGATGAAGCCAGGGAAATGTTGGAGAAGGTAGCCAAGCAAGTGCAGCCTATTATGCGCAGACGAAAATGGAAAGTCAGAATTCTTTCTGAGTTTTGGTAGGATGTCTTCTTTTTGCTTTTTTCTTTGCGTAGTCTGAATGATCATCATGGCTGTTAACTTGTTGCATTTTTGCTGCAGCCCACCAAATCCTGCCCTCTTAGGATTGAACATAGGAGGAGGATCCGAGGTTAAGTTGAGGCTGCGGAGGCCAAACAACGAGTGGGATTTCTTCCCTTACGAGCAGATTCTCGACACGATGCTGCACGAGCTTTGCCACAACGAAATCGGTCCTCACAATGCCGATTTCTATAATCTTTTGAATGAATTAAGAAAGGTTCATGCTTTTAACCCCAACCATCATAGGATAGTGTTGAATGAAAAAAATTTCTTATTTCTTATTCATATAGGAATGTGAAGGGCTTATGGCGAAAGGAATTACTGGAACTGGGCAAGGATTTGATCTCCCTGGAAGAAGATTGGGAGGAGGATATTCACGCCAGCTTCATCAGTCTTCTGTCCGCCAGAAAGCTCTATCTGCCGCAGAAGATAGAGCTAAGCGTCAAGCCCTGCTACCCAACGGGCCTAAGCGCCTTGGTGGTGACGATTCCATGAAAGCAATATTGACTCCGATTCAAGCAGCTGCTATGGCTGCAGAAAGAAGACTACACGACGACCTATGGTGCGGATCGAAATCAGCAGAGGAGAGCCCTGAATCTTCTAGAAGCTCTCAAGTTTCTGTTCAAATGGACGAAAAATCTGGCCAAGATTCGTTCGTCGAATCCATAAATGAGGGTGAGATGTGGCCGTGCAATGCCTGTACCTTGTTGAATCGGGTAATTTTTCAATGCCTTTTTTGAGATGCTGATTACCTCACAAAATGCTTCGTCGGCATGTAATTATATGCTCGTTTTTTTGTGATTTCTTCGTTCATTGCAGCCGTCTGCTCTTAAATGTGAAGCCTGCGGAACGATAAAAAGCGAGGGCGGCGAAGATATGAAGTTCGAAGGATGGTCGTGCAAATTTTGCACCCTAAAGAACAGAAAAGAGAAGGCCAACTGCGCAGCTTGTGGGCAGTGGAGGTACTCATATGGTCCTCCTATTGCAACTTCTGGTCCTTACATGGGCACTTGAACTGAAGCTTTAAAACATCATCAACACTTTGAGAAAGAAAAGTATATTCCATTGTTTTGAGTCTTGGCATATCACATTCATCAGTATGAAATTTTAATATCATTCTCATTTTGTATGAAGTGTTTTGTTACTATTTCAACCATGGACGTCTTGAAGAATGTTTTGTAAATCTTAATCTTTATATCAGATGATATACATCTTTATTACAAATCACTTTTTCAAGATCAAAAGAGCAAAGCTTGAAATAAAACTTAAAGTACACACATATTCATCAAGAACAGTAATATTTTCCAATGGACTCAACAGATACTGAGAAGCCCAACACTTTATTTAACCTCTACATCACTTTCCTTTGAAAATCTGCATCATCATAAGCCTTTCAAGATAACCCTCGCCTGTAATAAAAAGCTTCAAATGTAGCATAGCCTCCATACATATGTAGCTCCTCTCCTTCTCCAAGGAAAAAAAAAAAGAAAGAAAAACAACCTAATGGAAGTAAACCACTTAGGCTGCAAAAAAAGTCTGCTTCCACGACAGTCTTGCAAGGAGAAGGGCTAACATATATAATAGATCACTAATGCTAAAGAAGCCATCTTTGGGGAAAATAACAGTCGGGGTTTTCTCGAGCCTTGCCGATGATGTCTTGAGCTTGTGGATGATATCAAGTGGTAAGAAGAGGAAACGATATATATGTATGTAAGAACTGAGATGGAAATTATACTATCTGTATAGCAAAGCTGCTTTATTATGAGTTTTTCGGTTTACTCATCTCCTTGGATGTACCAGCAAAGCAACATGGTGGCGCACCGCCGGAGAATGTAAATCCTTGCTCTTTGTTCCTTGACAAGAGAAGCACATTTTCTAGTGAAGCCATTGTTCTTCGACGATGATCTCTTCGAAGAAGAAGAAGTATAAGCTCCATTGACGTTCTTGATTCGCACAGCATCCATTTCAAGATCTTATTATTACAGATGGAGCTTCAACAGATATATGAGTTAAGACAAGAACCCAATTTAGAAAAATTAGGGGCAAAAAAAAATATATATATATATATATAAAAGCCCACAAATGTAAGGAGCTGGACAACCCTTGAGAGAAAAACAAAGTAGAGCTGCGTGTTTATATATACAAGCAAAACCATAGCCAAGTGAAAGTTGACTTTTTTTTTTTTTTGGTGGGAGATGCATGCACTTGATGGGGCTCGAAAACTGAGGGATTTGCATGGGAAATTGTAATAATCTTTTTTTTTTTCCCTTAAAATAATAAATTAACAAGTTTTCTATGTATGATTCAGTGAACATGATGGGGGTGTGATGTGGCTGACAGTATGAAAGAATGCTGGCGAAAGATGAATTGGGATTGAAGTTTATGAGTTGGATCATAAGATACATTTGAGTGAAGATGTGGTCAATGAATAAAAATTTTAAGGGTTTTTGCTTGATGAAGATGAGACAAAAGGCAGTAATTGTAGGATGATTGTCTGAAGAGAGCAGCTAATTTTGCTTAATTAACAGCGTTTTAAAAGCATGCAAAATAAGGCTTTAATTTAAATATATTTATTTGGAATTGCACAAACATATTGTCTAGAGAATATGCGGCAAACTCCGAAACTAATGGGATATTAATCTAAAATATTAAACGTAGTTATGATTTTAAGTATATCTGTAATCTGATAATATATGTAGCAATATATAATACTAAAACAAATACGAATATTGAAATTCTGATTCGATTTTGGAGCAGTTTTTGGGGGATACTTTGGCATGTGGACAGTTAGTTAAACATGTGTTGTAACGTTATTACAGTTAGATGGACTTCAAAGATTTGATCTTCAGACAACATAGAATCACTGTAAGATTCGCTTGTTCGATCTCTCCTATAATTAAATCATAGTACAACAGCACATCAATATCATCAAGGATAAGATTTTGTGTTTTAGTACACATCTTATCGAGGTTGATCATTCTAAGAACATATCACTTTGTAGGACCCGAGCCTCCAACCCTCACCGAGTTGACGTAATCGACAGGACTATGAGCCGAGAGGCCGGGGATTATGAGCCCTACGAGCCTTAGAACGGTGGATTCCCAGCTCTCCTTATAATCGGGACCAAATGTGTAGCCCATCGTCAGGCTCCGAAGTAGTTCCCATGCTGCGTTTAGGTAATCGGGGATCAGATATCTCACGTCAAAGTAGTTCTTGTTCGGTTCTTCGCTCACGTTCTGAAAAAAAAAAAAAAAAAAAATACCGATAGTTACTATATAAAATCAAAATATTATACGCTCGCTTAAACTTTTAAGTGAAAATTGTCATTCAGCACAGATCAAGAGGTCAATGTGTACGAATCCCCACAACTGACTATCCATTTAAGAAAATTACACGTATAAGGCTGGATAAGAAATAAATCAGCCTAGATGCAAGCGGCGTGCTGAAAATATTAGTACATAAAATTCAAAATATGATGATTCAACAGTTACTTTCCTTCCGTGTTTTCGAGGCACGGTAGAAAACGATGTAATGTTCTTACTTGCTCGACGTAAAGGCTGTCGTAATACAAGCAATTCCCGAAATGCTTGTACAAGAAGGTCTTGTCGTCGTAAGGCAACCTCGGGACAAGATCGTTGCAATACACGACTCTGTAACACTTGGCCTCGAGGCGATCTTCGACGAACTGCCCGAGCTTCCTATCACAAACCCTAGGCTGTCCGAAAGTGTACACCCCCAACAAACGCCGCACCTTCTCCTCTTCGTCGAGCAAAACGAGCATCGTAGGGAACAGTACAGCCAATGCTCCTCCCAAGCTATGGCCCGTGACTACGAACCTCGCCTTCTCGTGCTGTTCGAGCAGCTCCTTCAGTTTGGTCCTAACCGTGTGGTACGCCGTCTTTTCTCCGACGGGCACGAGCTCATTTCGGGCGGTCGTCGTCTGAGCTCGAAGGAGGTTATTACGGAACGTCGAGGCGTCGAGCCTGCTGCCCAAGCCTAGGGCTTCTAGAAACCCCATGTGTACTTTTCCTGCCCCAGGGATTTCGTACCATGAATAGTCGAAGTCAGTGATCCAATCGTCCGCATCGAAGGGCTCGGTTCCTCTGAAGCTGACGAGGATCAAATCTGCGTCGGCGGGCTTATCGCACGCTATGAACACTTGGGTCGACCTCTCTTTCTGATAATCTGAAAACACCAACTAGCGTAAGTTGTAAGCACGGCGAAGAAGCTGCAATCTTTGTATACTTTTTCTTACCGTTCCAACAGTTGTAGAAGTCTACGAAATGCATCTGTACGTTCAAGAAGAGAGAAAGGTATATTAGGGAGTAACGAAGATATAACTTTCACGAAAATCGCTTTTAGTCCCGTAACTTTTCCATGTACGAAATCAGTCCAATATGTTTTAAAGGTCATTTATAAACAGTCCTTTTCGAACATTTTTTTCGTGGCAATGCCATATTATAAGTTTCACTCTACCGCTCTCACGTGCAGAAGTTATCATAAACAGTTCTTTCCGGCAATTTTTTTTTTTGTCCTAGTTAACCACTGGCGCTGACGAGGTAATGTCATGTCATAAGTTTCACTTCACCTAATAATCAAAACCATATCACCCCTCCTTTATGTGCACACAAAAAAAAAAAGGTGACATGGCCAGAAAGTACTATGATAAATGATCTAAACATATTGGAATAGTCTATGTACAATTGAAAAGTTAAAAGGACTAAAAGTCATTTTGATAAAAACCACTGTATATGATAAATGATCTAAACATATCGAATAAAATTAAAGGACTAAAAGTGATTTTCGTCAAAGTAACGTGACCAAATTATTAATTACTCCCCATATATTAGCAATAAAAACCCAACAACCATTAGTAAGAAAAACTTTGTTAAGATCGATGGATAGAATTGAAAAAAAAAAAATATAAAAAAAATCAATGGATAGAAACTAAACCTTCCAATGAAGATCAACGACGTTTCTTACAACCTCGGCATTCTCATAAGCTAATTTAGAAGCCATAACACACAAGTCCATGACCTCTCGACCTCCCATGGCAAAGCCAGGCTGTGGAGGGGCTGAGCTGAATAGGTCTATGCGGCCATCTAAGTGGCCTATAGCGCTTATGAACGTTTCTGAGCCTCGCCTTGGCATTACCACATTCCCTATTACAACGCCATCATTCCATTGCATTGCATAGATATCATCGACCAATGTACTTATTGTCAAAAGATTACGCAGAGATTATGTGTTTTGTACCTTGTAGAATTGCCTGCAATAGCCCAACAAGCTGACCGTTGAGAGACAGTAGGTTGAGAAGAAACTCCACGACATAGCCACTCCATTCTAAAGGCTTGCCAAGAACCTTAATCACCTTCCTTGCTATGATGGAGACAACGATCACCCACCTGCGGCTAAGTGTAACGACGTCGTCAGAAAACGGCGAGTCAGTTTCAGAGCTCTCAAGAAACTTAGCGCCGCTGTCCAAGTTGCTGAACGCCAAGAACTTGAACAAGTCCCAAAGCCCACCATTGTCCGGCCTCACCACCAAGAAACTGAAATCCTCGGCTGCTGTTGTTACTACATTATTGTCCGACATTTTTGTTTTCTTCTTCGTTATCAGCTTGTCGTCACCTTTGTTTTGGCCTATCTTCTTTATCTTCGATAAACCTTCGTATGAGTAGAAAGGATGAGGTTTGAGAGATGAACTTTGATTTGCGGGCTGTAATGGGACATACATATATAGACATACGCAATGTTTATCTTGGAATAACAGATTGCAGTTTTGGATTGGCTGCATGGAGTTGCGTCATACACTTGTGTGTAAATTCTGTATTTGTATGTCAGAAAAGTGATGAGCAGCAAACTTTAACGTAAAAGAAAACCCTTGGGATTGAGGTTGTAATATATAAAATGGTAACCGTCCAAAGATGTACTGTCGGCCCAAAGATATCTCAGAGAAGTTATAAAGCAGCAAACTTTTAACGCATAGAAATTCAAGCTCTAGTTGCTTTGCTTTGTCCAAAGATGTGTAACATCGGCCCGCTCGACTGGGCCGGCCCGACTATTCAACGACGGTCGTCATCACCAAGAGCGATAATAAGGTTCACCTTCACCAAAGATTCGTTCAGTTTGCTGCAGCCTTTTAACACTTGAAAAGAAAAAAAAAACCAAAAAATAAATAAGAAAAGAAAAGTTTACAGCTCACGCAACAGTATGCTAACAACAAAGAAAATCCTACAGTTTCTTCTACGTTGTAATAATATTAGTCTCAGAGAAAGCAGCAATGGAACTTACTGCAGAATAGTACAAGTGATTACTGAAAGAACTGTAACTTTTTTTGTATTGTAAGCTTTATAATACGTATACGTAAACAACAGTATCATTTCCCAGACTATGTTCTTACCATTGGCTTTCTCACAAATCCTTCATTTCGTAATATTTACCTTTGTTTTTATGCTGTTCGTCTGTTTCCTACGTGGGACAGTGTGTGGAAGTGTGCGTTCATATCAATGCAAAAGCAGTGTCAGGCCTTGTTTTATTCTGTGATTGGGGTCCTAACATCCAAAACATTATTACAGTCCCAGAGAAAAGATTAACCATTTTTCTTTTTTGAAGTTTTCATTTAGGAAAAAGAACAAATTTTGATGAGATTTGATCTGCAATGTTACGTTTGATCTTCAGGGGTTTAAGTTACATTTTGATCCATGCATGAACCTAATCCAATCTTCGAAGAAGGGACCACTCTCTGATGCTCTAATTCTCTTCCTACCTGATGTTAAATGTGAAGGTTATTACTACATGGGAAGCATCCGCAAGACTTATTGCCCGAAAACTGAACCTTGTTTCGGTTGGTAGCTTTCCGCTGCGAGATCTTTCGTACTTGATCGGAGTGTTGGAACTGTGCCTCCGCCCGCCACTCTTCGGCTTTTCTGTGAACGCCCGCCATCCTCTTCATCAGCTTCTCTTCAAGGTTCGACCGCATCTTCTGTATCTTGACCTGAACATAAAATGGTAATATTTTGTCTCCTCTTCTGGCAAGATTATTACATTTAACAATAACATATAATAAAGAAAACTGTGCAGCAAAAGGGGCTGTAAAAAAATAGAGGAGAAAGAAAGCACGAGGATGTGTTGTCCTTCCTTGACTGGCGTTTGGCTCTATGTGGGATAAAGCCAAAAATGTTACACAAAATGTCAACAGCATCGATATAGACTGTTCTAAGACTATTTTGTAATAAAACAAAGGGATGGGGCTTTTCTTTTCTTATTGTATCTTTCAAGATTTCCCAAATCTTGCTAAAGATCATGCCTCAGTCATATCTTGGATGTTTTTTGGGACATGTTTGTAAGAAGTGTTTACCTCAAGTTTTCTTGATTCTGCCTCTGCTTTGGCACTTTGGAGGTTAACCCAAGCTTGAATCTTCGCCTGCTCTCTCTGATACCTGGGAATTTTTTAACAGCAAAAGAGAGAAAGTCGAAATCTTGGAAGATAAACTGTAATAAAACCAAGTTGTTAGAAGAGTATATACAGATGATGAAAATATATTACCTCAGACAGCTCTTAGCTGTATCTTCTTCCCACAAGCAAGGAGGAGCCGCCGCCGCCGCGGCCCTCGACTCCGACACGCTCTTACGAAACTCGGCGCTCATCTCGAAGTGCCGCAGGCTTTTCGACACGTCCTCTTCTTCCTCTTCCCTTGAACTCCAATTATTCATCCCTAGTGAGTCGAACTGTGTCCCCAAGCTGAGCTTTGCCAGGTGGCATTCTTGTAGTTCCACCGTGTTCGAGCTGCTGTCCGTGCTGGTCGGACCCAGCGGGCCGGATCGAGCCTCCGGCGTGTTGTGGCGCGCCGGCGAAGGGCTCTTGAATGGGGTCGGACACCTCGAAGTCGTCGAGCTGCCAAGAGGCGTCATCTCCGTGCCGACGTCTCTGTGCTTCGAGGCGTCTAACTTGGGAGGAGGATTGTCAGGCAAGTTCGAGCGGTTTTCGAACAAGAAACTTTCTTGCGACGGCTCGTTTGGGAACTTATCTGCAAGATTAGTAAACCTCAAAGATGACGAAAGATCTAAAGATCATCACTAAAAGCATCATCCAAACTAGCAGCAGAAGCATGTGAAAACGATAGAACATATGTGGGGCATACTGAGAGCTTTTCTAACAAAGCAAAGAGAGTGGACTTCTTACATAACTCTCTCAAGAAAAAAGAAGAAAAAAAGGCTTCTTTTTTTACCTTTTAGAAGTAAACCAGCCGAGGCTGAAAGTGAAAGCTCATCAGCAGCAGTCATAGCTGATGAGTACTTCTGATGATCGACCATTAAAGTCCCTTGAAAAGAACCACCACCACCACCACCACCGTATAGCTGTGGCTTGTACCCACTGCATTGCCTGGTGTACGTTCTGTAAGGCTCAAACGGCTTCAACAGCAGGCCATGATGATCAACGTTATGGCCTGGAGAATCATGGCAAGACAGCCATTTCTCAGCGTCGTCCCACTTGGAAGGAAAGCTCTTCCTCGAGAAGCTTCCATGGCTGAAGCTGAATACAGGCCTGCCCGGCGTCGGAGGAGCTTCGACCAGCCTCCTAGTGACGGAGCCAACGCTGCCGCCGCTATCTCTAACCCTCTGAGCAGTCGAAAACTCAAGAATCGTCCCTCTGTTCTCTGCGGCATTCTTACCTCCACCAACGACTGATAACGACCTGACAAAATCCGAGGTTTCTTTGAGGTTCAGCTTGCAGAGGGGATCAGCGTCGGGGTAAGAATCCAACAAGAAAGGGTTCTTAGTTCCCTCTAATCTATCAGCTCCCTGGGATCACAGCGCACAGTACAACGACTTCTTGGTAAGAACACTCAGCAAAAAGGAACAAGAAAAAAGAATGTACTACAACGTCGTACGGAACGAAGGAAGGCTTTCTTACCACGTGGGAGGAGAAAAAGGTCGACGCTTCCATGTACTTGTCGCTGCTAGATAGATCCATGGCAGTGCAATGCAGTTAGCAAGCAACTTAGAGCAATCTTTGTGGTGGTAACATTAGAGAGACGAGCGAGAAAATGAGGTTTGGAGAGAGATGTAATGAATTGAGAGCGATGTAATGGACAGTGTCCACTGGCCAAGTCTTAAGTTTTGGTCCAAAATAAACACTGTTGAACAATGACTAACAGTAGCAATATGTGACAAAAGAAGATATCAAAGAGCAAAAAAGCTCTTCTCCCCAAAGATTATTATAGGTACATTGAACTGTGTAGTGTTAACAAAGCTATGTGTCTATGTAAGATTTCTACGCTGGATATATATATATATATATATTTTTTCTGTTGGAGCTGTCCATAGTCAAAGAAGTGAAGGGAAATTGAACTCATTACCTTATTTGAGAGATGTCATAATCCTATCACTTAAGACATATCAAATGGGATGGTATAATTTTTTATGTTGGATATGGAATAGTAATGAATGTATTAATTATTTTAATTATTGTACGCAATAATTTTTGACCGTTGGCTATAGATAGAAGCTATATATATTGGTTAAATCTTAAAATTTTATTTATGCGGCATGCGATGTATAAGATGAAGGAAAATTATATTCTTTTAATAACCTCTTCTTAGTCTATGCTTTGGGAGGTGAGAAAAGACATCATGTGCGACAAAAGCATTGTATTGGGAAGAAGAAAAATCACATCCAAAGCGTCTGTTATATATATATATATATACTTGTGTGTGTGTGTGATTATTATATAGAAAAAAATTAGTTTGATTATATCAATCATTAATGGAAAATTATTATGATCCAACAACAAGAAGCTCATCAACAAAGGCGGCGAAGCTTCTCATCTTGTCTACACATTTTGGAGGTTCAATTCCAAGCATTGATTTCTATAATGGTTTCACTTTATTTTTTTTCTTTTAGTTTCATATATTTAGTATTATTGCTTTGATCACTTAAAGCCAGGCCCAGCCCAGATAATAACTTAATATGCACAGCAATGCTACCAAATAGATTATGATAAAAAAAAATTTCAATTTCCATCTACTAAAGTGGCCAATAATAATCATTGTGAAAGTTATTGTTTGAATTTAAAACTTTAGATACCATTATAAAAGGCCATGCTCGCAAAGTTTTAATCTTTACGTTATTTATGTCGTGTCATAATGATTGAATTCTATTTGAAATTGAAGGCCACTATCTTTAACTTTATAATTTAACTCGAACATTATAATTTAAAAACAATTACATTAATATAAAACGTAAGGATGTATGTAATGTAATATAGATACCGATGGTTTTAAATGAGAGTAGTTATGTATTGAAATCTGTAAGATGTATTAAAGGTGAGATTCGTGTGTTGGAAAACTAGCCATAAATTAATAGTTTTGACAGTGGTGAAACAAAGGGATGGTTATGTTTGTCCTTTACTATTATATTATTGTTAGAAATGATGGATATCAGAGTATTTGTCCCCACTTTTTCACTATTTTGGAATTGGTCATCATTATTATTTACATTATTATTATTATTATTATTTACAAAGAATATTATTAATTTCTCATTCTTGATGATATTAACAATTTATAAAATAATAATAATAATAAACGTTGATTACTTTTCCAAAAGTTTTTTTTAAGAAAAAATAATTTTATTCCATAATATTAATTCGACAAAATTTTATAATATAATCAATAAATAAAACTGCTGAAGAATATGAACGACAAAAAAGATAGATATACTAGTATCATCAATTGCAATTCCTTCATCAAATAGTTACGTCGGTTGCAATCTCTTCTTCAAATATTTTTTTTTATTCAATTAAGATCGATAACTCAATTATTTGAATCACACCAATATTAGCACGACATTCATTTCTCATATCATTGAAAACTCTTATTCAAAAGAGAAATACTCACGTACAAGAGAAATAAAACTCTTATACGAGAGAATAAATATAATATAAAATTGAAGTCAACGAATTTAAGAAAGATAATGAAATAAATTATGAGTGTTTCAACCCGATCTGTCAGTGATTAACGTGGACGAATAAGAAAGATATATTAAATTTTTTTTTTTGAGATTTTTTGGAGAAAAAAAAAATACCCCACTTTTCCAAAAGTTAGAGTATTAAAAAGAAAGATGCAAATTAAACAACTTGAACAATTACCATCCCAAAGTCCCAATTAAGACATCAATCTCCATCGTTACAACACATTTCTCTCTCTCTCTCTCTCTACAGCTCACCATTACTGCCCACAAACAATATACACGAGCCAGCAAATGAGTGCATGAATCCAAAACCACATACATCTTCAATGGCGATACTTCCAACCACCGCAAATCTCCTAATCTTCTTCTTCGTCATCTTCCCGCCGACTCTCCTCCTTACAGCCTTCTCCTCCGGGCAGAAGCAGACGTTCATAGTCCGCGTCGACAGAGACGCCAAGCCTTCCATCTTCCCCACGCACACCCACTGGTACGAATCCTCCCTCTCCTCCGCCGTAATTCACTCCTACGACGCCGCTTTCCACGGATTCTCGGCGAAGCTCTCGGCGCCCGAAGCCGCCCGGCTGGAAAGCCTCCCCTGGGTGGTCTCGATCATGCCCGAAATGGTCAGGCACGTGCACACCACGCGCTCTCCACAGTTCCTTGGCTTGAAGACGGGCGACAGCGTCGCCGGCCTGCTGAAGGAGTCGGACTTCGGGTCGGATCTCGTCATCGGAGTTATTGACACGGGGATATGGCCGGAGAGAGAGAGCTTCAACGATAAGGACTTGGGGCCTGTCCCCGCCAAGTGGAAGGGGCATTGCGGTAATTTCCCCTGCAACCGCAAGCTGATCGGCGCCAAGTACTTCTCCGCCGGCTACGAGGCGACCAACGGGAAGATGAACGAGACGAGCGAGTCGAGGTCGCCGAGAGATTCCGACGGCCATGGGACCCACACGGCGTCGATCGCCGCAGGCAGGTATTTCGCCGATCTCATCCATTTGCTCAGTTGATGTATTTCACTATATCCATTGAAACTAAGTAAACTTCTGAAAAAAGGTACGTATTCCCGGCGTCAACTCTAGGATACGCCCGCGGCGTGGCGGCTGGTATGGCCCCAAAGGCCAGACTCGCCGCCTACAAAGTCTGCTGGCTCGCCGGATGCTACGACTCCGACATACTGGCCGCCTTCGACGCGGCGGTGGCCGACGGAGTCGACGTCGTCTCCCTCAGCGTCGGGGGAGTGGTCGTCCCCTACCACCTCGACTCCATCGCCATTGGAGCCTTCGGCGCCATGGAGGCTGGAATCTTCGTCTCGGCCTCGGCCGGGAACGGCGGGCCCGGCGGGCTGACCGTGACCAACGTGGCTCCGTGGGTCACCACGGTAGGGGCCGGAACCATCGACCGAGACTTCCCGGCCGACGTGAAGCTGGGCAACGGGCGGGTGGTGCCGGGGGTGAGCGTCTACGGCGGGCCGACCCTGTCGAGGGAGAAGCAGTACCCTTTGATCTATGCGGGCAGCGTGGGCAGCGACGGCTACTCGTCGTCCCTGTGCTTAGAGGGCTCGCTGAGTCCCGACGTGGTGAGGGGCAAGATCGTACTTTGCGACCGAGGGATCAATTCCCGGGCGGCCAAGGGCGAGGTGGTGAAGAAGGCCGGAGGGGTCGGGATGATTCTCGCCAACGGAGCTTTCGACGGCGAGGGCCTGGTGGCCGACTGCCACTTCCTGCCCGCCACCGCCGTCGGGGCCTCGGGCGGGGCCGAGATCCGAAATTACATCCAGTCGTCCGAGAAAGCGGGCGGTTCGACCGCCACGATCATCTTCCGGGGCACGCGGGTCAACGTGAGCCCCGCCCCGATCGTGGCCTCCTTCTCGGCCCGAGGCCCGAACCCGGAGACTCCTGAGATCCTGAAGCCCGACCTGATCGCCCCGGGCCTGAACATACTCGCGGCGTGGCCCGACAACGTCGGCCCGAGCGGGCTCGCCACGGACAGGAGGAGGACCGAGTTCAACATACTGTCCGGGACGTCGATGGCCTGCCCCCACGTCTCGGGCCTAGCCGCCCTGCTCAAGGCGGCTCATCCAGAGTGGAGCCCGGGAGCCATCAGGTCCGCCCTGATGACCACCGCGTACACGGTTGACCGCCGCCGCGGCTCGACGATGCTGGACGAGGCGACGGGGAACTCTTCGACCGCGATGGATTTCGGTGCGGGCCACGTGGACCCGCAGAAGGCTATGGACCCTGGGCTGGTCTACGACTTGACGACCTACGACTACGTAGATTTCCTATGCAATTCGAACTACACGGCAACGAACATCCAATCGGTGACTAGGAAGTCCGCCGACTGCAGTAGGGCTAAGCGGTCCGGGCACATCGGCAATTTGAACTATCCTACCTTAACCGCCGTGTTCCAACAATACGGTAAACCCAAGCTGTCGACCCATTTTATACGGACGGTGACTAACGTCGGCGAAGCGGGTTCGGTCTATAGGGTCAGGGTCAAGCCGCCCCGCGGGCTGAAAGTGACGGTCAGGCCCGAGTCGTTGGTTTTCCGACGGGTGGGTCAGAAGCTGAATTTCTTGGTCAGGGTTCGAGGCGAGGCCGTGAAGCTAGTGCCGGGGGGTTCGTTGACTAGGAGCGGTTCGATCGAGTGGTCCGACGGGAAGCACCTAGTGACTAGTCCTATAGTTGTCACCATGCAGCAGCCGCTTTAGTGTTTTTTTTTTTTAATGAGCAAAAGCTTTTTGCTATCTATGTATTATTATTGTGGGCATGTATAATGAGACAGTGCAAGAAAATGGTGTATATTGCATTTTGTGAATTTATTGACTATTCATGCAAGAAATAAGGAAGTCAAATTAAGTCAACATAGGAGTCTGATATATATTCTTTATTGTAATTATAATATGTATTTTGTTATAAAAATATTAATTGTGATTAATATTATATTAAGATTATTTTATTATAATTATACTTATATTAAGATTATAATGATAATATAGCTTATAATATAAAGAGAGAGAGATTAGAGAGAGATTAAGTATTTCAATACTTGGTGTGTTTTACAATGAACTCTAATCACCTATTTATACTACTAATAATTCACTATTACAACTAATCACATTAATTACAATTATACACCTCACACTAAAATACAAACTCTTCAATTAAACACCTCATCTTATCATCTTATCACATTATCATCATTTAATATAATACTTCCAAATCATCAATAATTTAACTAATATTATTATTTAAAACATCCACATTTAATTATTTCATAATACTCCCCCTTGGATGTTTTCAAAGAATATGCCTCGTTAAAACCTTATTAGGAAAAACCCAATGGGATAAAAACCTAATGAAGGAAAAAGAGTACATGATTCTTTTAGATATGCTTTCGATTGTTGCCTCATTAAAAACCTTACTGGGAAAACCACATGGGAAAAACCTCAGTGAAGGGAAAAAGAGTGCAACGCGCATTTACTCCCCCTGATGATGACATCATTTAAGATCTCGAAGTTTTCGAACTCCAATTGAATATACCAATCTTTTGAAAATTATTGGGGGAAGTGCTTTCGTGAATAAATCTGCAAGATTTTCACTTGATCGCACTTGTTGTACATCAATATCACCATTTTTCTCTAAATCGTGTGTAAAGAAAAATTTTGGTGAAATATGCTTTGTTCTATCTCCCTTAATATATCCTTCCTTTAATTGGGCAATGCATGCAGCATTATCTTCATATAAAATCGTAGGAAGTAACTTTTTCGATACTAGCCCACTGGTTTGTTGTATATGCTCAATTATCGATCGCAACCAAACACATTCTCGGCTAGCTTCATGAATAGCTAAAATTTCCGCATGATTAGAAGAAGTAGCCGTTAAACTTTGTTTAACTGACCGCCATGAAATAGCGGTTCCGCCATGTGTAAATAAATAGCCCGTTTGCGATCGAGCATTATGTGGGTCAGATAGAAAACCAGCATCTGCATACCCAATCAAATCTGTTTTTGATTCATTAGAATAGAACAATCCCATATCAGTTGTTCCTTGAAGGTATCGAAAAATTCGCTTAATTCCATTCCAATGTCTACGAGTCGGTGACGAACTATATCTCGCCAATAGATTCACAGCGAACGCTATATCAGGTCGCGTATGACTCGTTAAATACATTAGGGCTCCAATAGCACTGAGATATGGTACTTCAGGACCAAGTAATTCTTCATCGTTTTCGCAAGGTCTAAACGGATCTTTATTCACATCTAAAGATCGAACAATCATTGGAGTATCCAATGGATGAGCTTTATCCATATAAAATCTTTTCAATACCTTTTTCGTATAAGTCTCTTGATGTACGAATATCCCATTCTTTAAATATTCAATTTGCAGTCCAAGACAAAATTTCGTTTTACCGAGATCTTTCATTTCAAACTCTTTTTTCAAACAATTAACGGCTTTTGATAACTCTTCAGGAGTTCCAATTATGTTAATATCATCAACATAAACTGAAATGATGACAAATTCATTTCCAGATCTTTTCATAAATATGCACGGGCAAGTTTGATCATTTTTATACCCCTCTTTCGATAAATATTCACTTAGGCGATTATACCACATACGCCCAGATTGCTTTAATCCATAAAGCGATTTATTTAGCTTGATTGAGTACTCATTTCGGGGCCCTGAATTTTCAGGTAACTGAAATCCCTCGGGAAGTTTCATATATATATCACTATCAAGTGATCCATATAAATAAGCGGTGACAACATCCATTAGACGCATATCGAGTCCTTCACGTACTGCCAGACTAATTAAATAACGAAAAGTCGTTGCATCCACCACAGGAGAATACGTCTCCTCATAATCAATACCAGGTCGTTGTGAAAAGCCTTGTGCAACAAGCCGTGCTTTGTATCTCACAATTTCACCGTTTTCATTTCTCTTTCTGATGAAAACCCATTTATATCCAACCGGCTTTACATTTTCTGGTATGCGGACTACAGGTCCGAAAACTTTTCGTTTCTCAAGTGATTTTAATTCTGCCTCGATTGCATCTTTCCATTTTGGCCAATCATTTCTTTGTCTGCATTCTTTTACAGACCCTGGTTCATGATCCTCATTCTCATTTATCTCATTCATTTCATGTAGCGCTACGTTAAATGAGAATTTATTGTCAACGTTGACTTTTTCTCGGTTCCATCTAATTCCATTTTGAGCATAATTTATCGAGATCTCTTCATTATCATTATTCTCAAAAATTTCAGGTACCTGATTTCCATTATCATAATCATTAATGCCCATTGACTCTTCTAGAGTCGATAAATCCTCGACTGGACCATTCTTATTATTTGCTCCTTTTCTTTTTCGAGGATTTTTATCTTTGGAACCCGAGGGCCTACCACGTTTTAGTTGTGGTTTAGGCTCGATCATTATATGTTCTCCAGGAACATTAACTTTTGCAGGAGCATTAACAGCTGGTATATGTGACTTAGTCACTCTTTTAAGGTCAGTAAAGCTATCTGGCAGTTGATTAGCTAATCCTTGTAAATGAATTATCTTTTGAACTTCTAGTTCACATTCTTTCGTTCGAGGATCATAATGATTTAGCGATAATTCATTCCAACTAATACTCATTTCCAGCTGTTTCTTTTCTCCCCTAATGTCGGAAAATTCGATTCATCGAAATGACAATCGGCAAATCTAGCCGTAAATAAATCTCCAGTTAGAGGTTCTAAATATTTTATTATCGATGGAGATTCAAATCCGACATATATTCCCAACTTCCTTTGAGGTCCCATCTTCGTGCGTTGTGGTGGAGCAATTGGAACATATACCGCACATCCAAAAATTCTCAGATGGGAAATATTTGGTTCCTGACCATAAACCATTTGTATCGGGGAGATATCATTATAACTTGTTGGCCTGATGCGGATTAGTGCCGCTGCATGTAATATAGCATGTCCCCAACAAGAAGAGGGAAGTTTCGACTTCATTAATAATGGTCTTGCAATTAATTGCACCTTTTAATCAACGATTCTGCAAGACCGTTTTGCGTATGGACATGTGGCACGGGGTGCTCAACATCAATTCCAATAGACATGCAATATTCATTAAATGCCTTGGAAGTAAATTCACCAGCATTATCAAGGCGTATTTTCTTTATTGGATAATCCGGAAAATGTGCTCTTAATCGAATCAACTGAGCAAGCAATCTCGCAAAAGCTACATTCCGCGTTGATAACAAACATACATGAGACCATCTAGTTGATGCATCAATCAATACCATGAAATATCTAAATGGTCCACACGATGGATGTATCGGTCCACAAATATCACCTTGTATACGTTCCAAAAATCTTATAGATTCATTCTTTATTTTTATTGGTGATGGACGAATAATCAACTTCCCTTTAGAGCAAGCAACACATGATAATTCATTCGATGAAGAATCTTCTGGTTCTTCATTAAATGTCCACGTGAATTTTGAATTATTCTCCGCATCATAATTGAACCGGGATGGCCCAACCGGTCATGCCAAACAACAAATGTATTATCATTAGTAAACTTCTGGTTTACGATTGCATGTGATTCAATTGTTTTAAGATATGTGTAATATAGCCCAGAGTCAAAAGATGGTAATATTTCCACAATTCTTTTGTCATTCGATATCACTTTTGTAATATGCAAATATTCAATATCTCCTTTTTCTGCAGTCTCAATATGATATCCGTTATGTCGAATAGCTTTAAAGCTTAATAAATTTCTTTGAGACTTAGGAGAATATAAAGCATTTTCAATTATCAGCCTTGTTCCTCTGGGCAGTAAAACATTAGCTCTTCCGGAGCCCTCAATTATATTCGTGCTACCCGATATAGTAATAACACTGGCTTCTTTCATATCAAGATGATCGAAATATTTCTTATTTTTTAGAATCGTATTCGTCGTTGCACAGTCTGCAAGACACAATTCTTCATTGCACATGCCCGCATCCATCAAATAATATCCTTTATAAACAAACACATAATATTTATTATTGAAAAAGAAATATTGCATTACAAACATATAGATAACTTAAAACAACGATATATAATAAAACACACAATAGTAAATCATAATGCATAAATAAAATCATAGCAGATTAATTTTCATCGATCAGAAAATCCGCAGCTTCCAAATGAGCATTTTCATCATTGGCATCAGAGGTAGAGGCGAATTCACCCTGAACAAAATTCATTTCGATTTTCTTTCCTTTGCCCTTTTGAGATTCCTGATATAGCTCAACAAGATGTTTGGGCGTACGACAATTGCGCGACCAGTGGCCAGAACCACCGCAACGATAACATTTTTCATCATTATTCTTTTGTTCAGTTTGCCTCTTCTCATCTTTATTATCAAAACTTTTCCTCTTCTGGGGAATATTTTGATGACCGCCACGATAATTATGATAACCACCACGGAAATATTGATAACCACCACCATAATATCCTCGGCCACGACCACGGCCTTGACCACGACCTTGACCACGACCACGTCCACGGCCGCGATATCCACCACGTCCACGTCCACGATCATTACCTCGACTGTTGTCATTATTAACTTTGACTGCATTCGCTTCAGGGAGTGCAGTAGAACCAGTCGTTCGGGATTCGTGATTTTTCACCAGCAATTCATTATTTTGCTCAGCCAAAAGTAAACAAGAAATTAGATCTGAATACTTTTTAAATTTTCTCTCCCGATATTGCTGTTGTAATATCATATTCTGTGGATGAAATGTGGTGAATGTTTTCTCCAGCATATCGTTATCAGTAATTGTCTCTCCACATAATTTCAACGTGGAAGTAACTCTATAAACGGCAGAATTATATTCACTTACCGACGTAAAATCCTGCAATCGTAAATTCAGCCATTCGTACTTTGCATTGGGGAGAATAACAGTTGTCAAGTGGCCATATCGTTCTTTCAGGTTTTTCCACAACTCAGCTGGATTCTTTTCTGTTAAGTATTCAACTTTCAGATTTTCGTGAATGTGGTGGCGAAGAAAAATCATAGCTTTCGCCTTGTCTTGTTCAGTTGTGGTTTTCGTGGGATCAATGGTGTCACCTAAGCCTTTTGCTTTCAAATGGATTTCAGCATCTAGTACCCAAGGTAAATAATTTTTTCCAGTGATATCGAGTGCAACAAACTCAAGGCTCGCCAAGTTCGACATATTACTATAATAAAATACAAAACATGTTATTAAAACTTTACATAATAAAAAAAAACTTATAATTAATCTTCTTTTAAATCTTCTTTTGTATCTTCTTTTGTAAAAGTTCTTATAAAAAATGATATCCACATCCAGATCAGTGTCGCCGTAATCATAATCATAAGTAAAAGATCAAACATCGGACATAGCGACATCCTTCAAAATAAAATATATTTCAGTAATTATAATATTAAAGAAATTACAATTAATAATTATATTTTAAAAACATTGGTAAAAATATTATCCACATAGCGGAAATGATCACCGTAAATAATGTAAGGAGTAGAAGATCCATCTTTGTATAAAACGACATTTTTTTCTTATTAAAGAAAGATTAATAATATGCCGCTACTGAGGTTGGGATTACCGCAAGACCTCGTGGGCTTGTGTTGTGTACGTGCATAAATAAAAAAAAATCACACGCCTCCACGGGGATCGAAACCTGGACCTCTCGTCACTTGTAGTGAACGATATTCCGCGAAACCACTCGGGTATTGGCGTTTAGTTATAAAACCTTTAAATAATACTTTTATAATATATATTTTTAAATTAATCACAATTAATATATGATTAGTATAAATTAAAAATTAAATTACCATACCTTGACTAAACTCGTACGAGATCTTCGACGGAGGTTGATCTTGACGACGGAGAGCGGTCGTGCTGATAACGTGTTATAAAAATATTAATTGTGATTAATATTATATTAAGATTATTTTATTATAATTATACTTATATTAAGATTATAATGATAATATAGCTTATAATATAAAGAGAGAGAGATTAGAGAGAGATTAAGTATTTCAATACTTGGTGTGTTTTACAATGAACTCTAATCACCTATTTATACTACTAATAATTCACTATTACAACTAATCACATTAATTACAATTATACACCTCACACTAAAATACAAACTCTTCAATTAAACACCTCATCTTATCATCTTATCACATTATCATCATTTAATATAATACTTCCAAATCATCAATAATTTAACTAATATTATTATTTAAAACATCCACATTTAATTATTTCATAATATATTTGAATATATTAAGGCACGTGAACTGTGAACATGCAAGTTCAGGTCCTAGGACTTTGTGTAAGTTTTATTACTATTAAATGTTTTTTTCACTGAGTGATAAACCACAGAAACAACAAAGATTATGACAGACAATAAATAAATAAAAAAAAGTGGGCCATATAATACAAAGTATTTGGTGCCCATCACATAGGCTGCAGTGCATGATTTTGTTTATTTCTATGTGAATAATTAAACTCTATGTGGTCATTAGACTAGCTTGCAGTGGTAGGGCACAATGGTAAAGTTTTCACTGTAAATTAATCAAATTCCCACATGCGATTTTCTAATTCTAAGTGGGTATCACCCATGTCTATATTATTGTAGAGAAGATATTGAATTATGAATAAAAATATTAGGTCGATATTTGTTTTGAAATAGGTTGTTCACGGCTTGGGCTATGAGGCCCATTATCAAACTAGACTAATAGTAGGGGTGAGCAAAAATATCCGAAAATCGGATTCCGATCCGATATCCGGTTTTAAAAAACAGAAAAATCGGATATTCGGTTTTAAAAATCGGATCGGATATCCGATCCGCTTTATTTTAAAACAAACCGAATCGGATGCGGATAGTGTTCGGCCTAAAATTCGGATATTCGGTATCCGGTTTTATATTTTTAAAAATACAATAAATTAAATCATGGCCCAAAAAAAAAGAAAAATATGACCCAAAAGGAAAAAAAAAAAAGGAAAAAGCGATCCAACATCTATTATTGGACTATGACATAATACAATATATAGAATTTATATTGTTCTTGCAAAAACGTGAATATAAAATTCAAAAAAAAAAAAGAAAGAAAGAAAAACCAGAGAAAAGAAAGTGAAGAAAAGAGAAGAATAGAAAATGAGAGAATTATAGTGTGAATTTTTAATAGAGTACCATCCTGTGATGCAATTTAGATCATATACATACTATTTATAAACTCTCAACACTCTATTATAATCACTTATCAAATAATTTGGTATATAATTTCTAATTACAATTTTACTCTTTTTATTTTTATTTATTTCAATTATATTCCCACAAATCAATTTTTCTTTTATAAATAATAAAAATTTAAAATTAAAAATGTTTTTTTATTAAAAGACTTAAATTATAAAATAATTAGAGCACACGTACCAAGTGCGTTTAACATATTAATATATTTTAACTGTGTTTATATTTTGCATGAATTATTATGTGTAGGATAGGTGATATATTTTTTTTATTGGGTAAGAAATAGAAAAAATACGCAACTTTAAAAAAATAAAAATCAATTATAAAAAAATAAAATTCAATTTTAAATTTAAAAAACGGATGCGGATATACGATTTTAAATATCCGAATAAACCGGATATCCGATTTTCGGATATCCGAAAAAAATCGGATCGGATGCGGTATTCATTTTTAGCTATCCGAAAATCCGGATATCCGAAATTCGGATATTCGAAATTCCGGATATCCGCATTTGCTCACCCCTAACTAATAGTCTCAATTTTATTCTGAATTTTGTATTTTAGTTGTCCAATTGGGCCAATTAGATTGAATCCCATACAATGTCACCATAATAATCTCCTATTTCGATTTAAGTTCAAATTGAACCTCAACTTTTCGACTTCTAGCAAAATTAATATTTGTGTCTAGTCCCAAATTCACAAAGTTACAATTCAAGGAGATATGCAATTATTATTATTATTATTATTATTATTATTATTATTATTATTATTATTATTATTATTATTATTATTATTATTATTATTATTATTATTATTATTTTGAGTATATTTAAATATATTAGGCTTAATATTTTTTTTTTGGTCCCGTAATTTAGGAGGTGGCGTTATAGGGACAACTAATTTAGGGATTGACAAAATACGGACAATAACTTTCGAAAAAAATGACAATTTAGGGACATTATACGCTGTAATCATGTATTTTAACCCAAACTCGCTGATGTAACGCCCGACCCACTGACATGTGCGCTTTAATGACTCGTCACATCATTAAAAGTATCCGACGTGGCGCCACGTCATTGTCTGAAATTAAAAAAATAAAAATAAAATCGATTTTTTGTTTTCGCGTCTCAAACCCAAGACCGCTGATCGCCTGAAGCACCCCGACAAATATTTTTTTATTTCAAAAATTGATTTTGTTTTTATATTTTTAATTTCAGATGATGACGTGGCGCCACGTCGGATACTTTTAATGATGTGTCGAGCCGTTAAAGCGCACATGTCAGCGGGTCGGGCGTTACATCAGCGAGTTTGGGCAAAATACAGGGTCGCGACGTATAATATCCCTAAAATGCCATTTTTTCGAAAATTATTGTCCGAATTTTACCAACCCCTAAATTAGTTGTCCTTTTAACGCCGTCCCTAAATTACGGGACAAAAAACACATTAAGTGTGGTGAGCCACTAGACCACTTGCAAGGAAGAAAAACAGTAACACGGCATCATCAATAGCATTTCAACAAGTGGTTCAACAGAAGTTGGATTAGTATGGGAGATGTTAAGTTTTTATATTATTTAATAAAATTATATTATGCATTTTTTTTTATATTATATGTGGGGTATACACACATTCCGCATTTCAAGCAATACATACAATGCATCTTATCATCTTTTGTCTCAATATAATAATATATATATATATATATATATATATATATATAATATCTACCTTTGCTTTGCCTTGCGTGTTCCCAACTTCATATTTGACCTTTCTAACCTTTATACGAATGACAAGAAAATCCCAACATTAGTGTGTTTCTCCGAGGACATATTCGTAACTGACTAAGACGAAGGGCAGAATAGTCAGTTCGTACAGTGCCCATCGCCTCGTTCTTGTCACCTTCACATCTGCGTGTATTATATATATATATATAGTATGTAGGTATATATACATATATTATGTTACATTACATGCTTATTGTATCTTGAAGAAATCGGAATTTTGATCGGAAATTAGCTCAGCGAAATGTGTGGAGGCGCGATTATATCTGACCTGATGACGCCGGCGAGCCGGTCGTCGCGGCGGCTCACTGCGGAGCTGCTCTGGGGAAGCGATCTGAAGATCAATAAGAACAAGGGTCAGAAGAAGAGGAGGAGTTGCTATAAATCGACGATCGTTGGCGTCGACGGTGATTTTGAGGCTGATTTTCAGGAATTTACCGGCGATGCTGAAGAGGAAGAGGTCAACGTCAAAAAGCAGTTCGCTTCCTCTGCTTCAAAAAGCTACGGTTCTAAAGGTGATTAGTTTTTTTTTTTCAACTTCGTGATGAGTAGATTTACCTATCTATGTAGCTTTGACGATCGGTTTATCGTGTTGGTTGATCATGTTTAGTATTAGTAGCTTTTATATTTTGCTCATTACTCCAGCTTAGGAGGTGATTTTGCTGTCAAATCCCCTTTTAGCCTTGCGAAAACATTTTTTTTTTTGCTAGATTTGATTGAATCTGTAGTATTTGTGGCTAGGTTTGTTGTATGTCTGAGGTTTATGTTGTCCAAGGAACAAAATCGATATTAGAACTGTATTTCCTAGTAACAAATCAGGACTGTACCTCACAGTAGCCATTACAACAAGTCTTTGGTTGTGCTTCTTTAACATGCTTCTTACGCAGGCACGTTGAAATCCGACTGTTATGAATCTGATGAGGAAGCTGAGGATAAGTCCTCAAAGAGAAAGAGGAAGAATCAATACAGAGGAATCCGTCAGCGACCATGGGGTAAATGGGCTGCCGAGATTCGTGACCCGACAAAAGGCGTTCGAGTTTGGCTCGGCACTTTTAACACTGCTGAAGAAGCTGCAAGGGCCTACGACGCCGAGGCTCGGAGAGTAAGGGGCAGCAAAGCTAAGTTGAACTTCCCAGAAAATGCTTCTCCCACCTCAAGGCGCACTGTGAAGGTCAATGCTAATAAAATTCTTGCCAAGCAAGCCCCTGATGACTCATTGGCTAAGCCCCAAGAGATAGATTTTGTGAACTTGCCCGGCAACTGCAGCTGCGATGATGATTCTCTGGCTTTCATGGAAGAGAAACCAAAGCCTCTTACTCCAAAATCTTACTTCATCTCTGATCAAGCGAGCGATTCTCTCGACTGCTCGCAGTTTTCTTGGGGCGAGAACAGTGGGGCTATGACTCCAGAAATATCATCTGTTCTCGCAGCCGTTTTGGAGGACGACGAGGCTCTGATGTTAGAAGAAGATGCTAGCCCGGCGAAGAAAGCCAAGTCGAGCTCATCGGAGGAGAACGAGGGCGGCAACATCACCGCCAAGATTGCTGATGACTTCTCGGAATTCGAGTCCCAGATGAAGCTCTTCGAGATGCCCTATCTCGGAAACGGTTGGGACGATGCTTCTATCGATGGTTTTCTCAACGGACAAGTCGCTGCTGCCGCTCAAGATTGCGGCAATACGATGGTGGATGGCTTTTGGTCGTTCGATGATGTCCAGAATATGATGGGTGGTGTTTACTAGGGTATGCTTCTGCCCTTCAAATCGTACGCTTGCTTGTGTGAATAAAGGCTGCGTGTTAGTCCCCTTTTCTCTTTATTTTTCATTAATGTTGTTGAGCCACTATGTGTATGTTGGAACTAACCCACCTATGTTTTCACTTGAGATGCTTTTTGTGGTTGAATGTGTAGTAGTGTAAAGATATATTTCCAAAAAACGGTGGGTGAGACAAACAATAGAAATGATGATTGTACCCTAAGATCTCTCTAACAATCAATTTTATGAGTTTGATTTCATTTCAACTTCTTGGTTTTAACGTCCGTGTGAACTTGGGACAGTACATGTGGAGGTCATGGGGTTCGTTCTTGCTTGGGCTTCTTGACTTTTATTGTTTATGTGGACTTGAGACGGCATACACACGTCAGGTTCATTTCATTAACGATGTTGAGGTTCAGATTCATTTCAAACTGAATTGAGTTGAGGCGGATATTGAGGCTAAGGTTCGTTTTAGACTGAAGTCAGTCAGGATGTATAGATTGAGGATTCGTTTCGAACTAAATTTAGTTGGATTGAACTTAATTGGAGTCTATGGATAGCTTAAAAAAATGATAGAAATGATGATCGATTAGCTACAACTTCAAACCAACTCCATGAAAAATACCACTTGGATTAGATATGGGTTGTAAATTGCACTAATTTCCCACTTGTTCATTCGATTATATAATTGGCTACTTGTCAAGAACTACGTCGATGGTATGGTAGGTGAAGAAAGAAGAAAATAACAATCTTAAATTCGAAGGCTAAAATAAATATATATATTCGTAAAATAATAGTCCTCACCTCACTTCAATGAAGAAGATAACTGGTAGTAACCATCATTCATGTAACTATAGCTAATACATATAGAATTGAGATGAAAAAAAAAAATGTTAAATTATACGGAAATAGTACAAATCCGACCAATGTCACCAATAATCATTGCAAGAACACAACCCATCCCTAAAATGGTGAAACCTCTTGCTGTCCCTTGCGATAATTTCCCGACCGACGATCTTCGAGATGATCTTAAACGCATTGTGGCAGTCGCCGCACACGCGGAGGTTCTTGATAATCCTAAGCGGCGACCGAGCAGCGCTAGTCATAAAACCCTGGGCGGCGGCGAGCCGCTCGCTGTGAGCCATAAGAGCTTCCTCCTTCGATTCTTGATCGACGTCGTGGAGGACAAACTTGGTCTCGGGGATGTAACCGTCCTCTTTCATCTGCTGCCTCAATCCCCTAAGCAATGCGTATATTTTCTCATGCTCGGGGTGAGATCTATCCCCTGCTCTGTATTCGTGGACTCTGCTTCTTACATCTAAGAGGCTTTGTCTGTTTAAGATCTTCCTCTCTTTCTCTCGGGCGACGTCCTCGGGGTTTATTGGTATGAGGCCTGCCCTGGATTGCTCGTTCAAGCTCGATGGGTCCAAAAGACCCACGAATCCAGCGCATCGATCTCCAAGCTCTGTGTTTCCATGGACTCTGCATAGCTTCATCAAGGTTTCATAAACTTGCACGGTAGGTGAAAATGGCATCTTTTCGATGAATTCAAAAGCTTCATCCAAGAAACCTGCAGTTCCCAGCATATCTACCACGGCGACGTAGTGTTCCATGGTGGGAATAACTCCGAAATCTTTTTGCATTGACTCGAAGTGCAGCATTCCTTCGACGATGTCACATAAGCCACCGCACGCAGCAAATACTCCAAGAAACATCTGACCGTCGGGTTTCAGTCCCGATTTTTTGAACTCTTCGAACAATTTGATGGACTCCTCTCCACGATCGTTCTTGGCAAGCCCAGATATCATAACGTCCCAAGAAGTCAAGTTACGTTTGGGCATTTGGTTGAATACTGCCAAAGCATCATCCATGGAACCGCATGTTGAATACATCTCAAGAATCTTATTGTATGTTCTGATTTCGGGATTGGGGATAGACTTCAATAGATGTTCGTGAACGGATTTGGCCTTGGCTAAAGCCTCTTTCTCTCCGCATAGTCTCATCAAGTCTAAGTACCGTTGTAAATCAACGGGCATACCCTCCTCCAATATCCCTCCTAAAAGCTCCACGGCTTCTTTTACTTTCCTTTCCTTGATCAACTCGTCAAGGTCCTCAATTTTCGCTGTTGTTTGACCACCATCGTAAACGCCGGAAAATCCCACATCCGACTGAGTGGCTATCTGCGAGCCATTCGCTCCACTGCTAGAAGATCCAACCCAACCTTGCTGAAAATTCTCAGTATTCGAATAATAATTAGCGCCTCCATTTTGTTGATAAATCCCAGAATTATGAACATTTCCCTGCAACATTGCTTCATTTCCACCATGACCATTGCCATAGTTATTTCGCATCATCTCAGTGTTTCCACCAAAACCTCCTATTGAGCTTCTCGAAGTGGCCCCAGAAGTCAAACCATTAAAGCTCTCAGCTTTTTGAGCTGCAATGCTCGGCGGAGCATTTCCCATGTCCCCAGATGTAAAATTACCATAACGCCCACCACCGTTCTGCCCATGAACCACGTCGTGGCTTTGCCTCTGCTCAATCCCACCATTGATTCCGCTATTCCGGCCACCGTGTTCTAACCAATTTTCAACTCTATTTGCATCGACCTTACCGCGAGGATGCGATGGGTCACCTCCGAAATCGCCGCATTCACCATAAACCCCATTAGGGTTTTGCCCAAACTCAGCTCCACCTAAATTTCTACCGTAAAACCCATCATTATGATCGAAACTTACACTATCCGATCGATTCTCTCCCATATTCCCGCCAAAACTGCTGTAGCTATCTGATCTTTCGGCGGCGGAACTGAGACTTCTAAGAAAACAGTAGAAATTTCCGGGATATACATATTCCGAGGCTCTTGCTCTATACACCTTGGAGATATGCCGGAGAGAATCGAAGGTGACGAGCGAGGCCCTTCTAGCATACATTTTTGCGGAATACACTTCGATTCAATGGTGGCAAAATCTCAAATGAGCTAACTTCACTTTTGAAGATGCTTTGTGCAGAGCAATGCACCTAGGCTAAATGTACGCTATCGAATTCAGGGGTTTATTCATGGATCGGATCGGATATATTTCAGGCCCGACCCAATAACAGTTTGGGCCATTTTTATGAGTTTGGACCATTTTTATAAGAGTTTGGGCCATTTTTAAATTTCCAATACTGCTTATATTTCTTTTTGCATTGTTTCTTCAATATCAATTTTCCCATGCAATTTAAACACATCTAATTTCTCAACACAATATAAATATTTAAAAAAATGCTTGAAATTAATAAGTAGGTGGTCAAGAAATTCAAATACAATACATCTTTTATGTGTTTAACTTTCATATAATTTAATTTTTTTTTTATTTGGAGCCACTTGAATGTTTTCTAGGGTCGATTGTCACGTCACATAAAAAGCATTAATAGCGCGTAGTTTTAGAGTATTATGTAAAAGTCGCATTATATCCGCTCTATAATTCGTAGACATTCAATTGAAAAACATTATATAGATCGTGACTGTGTTAAAAGTATTGAGATTATTAAGTGATGGTGTCGTGAGGACTTATTTGTAAATACAAAGTTTATTTAGGATAGCTCTGTATTGAATTAGAAGTATGAGGATTAGAATGTAAAATGATTAGAAACATATAGATGAGCACCTCTGTAAACTCTTTGTTCGATTACACAGTATGAAATAGAATTCTTTCTTTTTGATCTTGATGATCTTTACAGACTGTTTTAATATTATGCAAAAATCATATGATATCCGCGCTATCGTTCACAGCATGTCGGTTAGGAAGCATTGATAGGCGCGCGATTTTTTGAGTATTATGCAAAAATCGCACGATATCCGCAATATAGTTAATAGATTTTCGCCAAGACATTTTAATAATTTTGTAACATTTCTAATTATTTTAGTTTAACTATTTTTTGAATCCTACTTTTAAAAATACTTCATTATATAAATATGAGAGAGAGAGAGAGGGGCATGAAGTTCATGAACATTTGTTGAAGAACAAAAACGTGTATGGTCTGAACTTGGGATAAGGTTGCTCCACTTTAAGGTTATAAAAAGACAAATAATGTAATGAACATATACGTGAAGCGAAAAAAAATGTTCAAAATATAAAAATTCTCACTTCAAATTATTGTTTTTCCACCTTCCTTTTATGAGGGCATCTTTTATATTAATGACTACATAAATAAATAATAATAAAAAGGTACAGAAGCTTTATTCTCGGCCTAATGATTAAGCTTGGATTGGAAGCACGGAAAAAATAAAAAATAAATTAAGTACATTTGCTAAATCTTTTAATAATATGTATCTTATTTTTTAATATAAAAATCCATAAATACTAAAACTAGTAATATCCACGCTGTAAATAGGCCCACCTTATACGCTTCTATAAAGAATCAAAAGAGAATTCACGTTTCTTACAACTCTCTTTACACTATAGTTTACCTGGACGTAGTCGCTGGAGCTCCATTTCTCCATCTACTCACCACAGCGATCTCAAGTTTAAGCTGTTTCTCAGCCACTCCAATCGATTTTCTGTGTTCTCCTTTACCTAGTTTTTGCAAGTTGGTCGTTGAAAGACGAGGCTTTTTTTGTGGCGAGTTCAAATGTTCAATAGCTGCGTAAGTAGAAGTATGTATGTATGTATACATTTACGATGTAACAGCGGAAATAACGCTCTGCTGAGCCGCGCTAACTCGAGGTTTTATTTCATGTTTTAGCTTGATTTATGTTGTTTTGTTTGTGGTGATTAGGTTTGGGGAAAATCCCGCGCAAGCTCGGGGAATGGCAAGCATGTATCTAAACTGCGAACCTCCGGCGGGGACGGAAGTGGGCGACGGAGGAAGAAGCAGCAGCTGCAGCTATATGCAGAAGTTCAGACTATATGAGACTCGCGCGGTACAAAGATTTGATTTTTTTCCCTCTCTTTTAGTGTTATCTTGTAAGGGATTTACTTGTCTGAAAGTGAATAAATTTCCGTGTTTTTTAGTGCGTGAAGTTGGCTGGTGAATGTTTGCTGTGTTTTCTGTAATGGATATGCTTTTAAGTTGGTTGGTAGAATTCTGCGCTCCAGAAGTATTGATGCACTAGTTGCCTTCGTAGTCGAAAATGCGCAGTTCATGAGCCTCTATTGAATCCTTAATCCTTACAAAAAATTATAGTTTGTGCGCCCAGTTTGGATGATTATTCTCTTACATGCTTCTTGTTTTTTTTCCTTTTTTAATCATTGCAACATCTTTATCCGTTGCTAGAAAATCTAGTAAGTTTCATCGTATTACTTCCGCGTTTGCCGCTCAAACGACTAATGCGCTATACTGCTGATGCAGAACTTCAATGTGATCGGCCGGGACAAGCAAAGGACATGCTGGAGAGTTCTGAAGATCAGCAGGCTGGAGGAGTCTGAACTAAGCATAACCGAAGACTCCACCACGTATTCAGACATCGAATGCCATGACCTGCTAAGGCGGATTCATGAGGGAAACAAGCCTACTGGTGGACTGAAGCTTGTCACCACTTGCTACGGCATAGTTGGTATGCGCTTTTTTTTTTTCTCTCTTAAAGTTGGCATATCATTTATATGTACGATTATATTTCCGTTGGTGACTGATTGTAGGATTCATCAAGTTCTTGGGACCTTACTACATGCTGCTGATCACAGAAAGAAAGAAGATTGGCACTATATGTGGCCATGAGGTGTACTCTGTAGCCAAGAGAGAGATGATTCCAATACTCAGTCCTACTGTGCGCTCGAATATGCCTTGTTCTAAGAGTGAAAACAGGTCTTTCGCCCAATTCTAACATGTAAATTGGTGAATGTTCTGACAGGGCTGACATTCGATTAATATGCTTGTTGCGCTGATTATTACGATTATACATAGTTTATGTCGTTGTAATTTGGGCGTTTCCACGTTTTCTCTGCCTATCTCCTATATTTCTGACTCGGATTCTGCGCACTGGAGGTAACGGTGTATGTTATAGCGCACTCTTTTTTTGTATGTTGTTTCCTGAGGTTTAGGGAGAGAATCGTAGGGATATTTAGAGATAGATTTTTTTTTTTTTTTTTCTTTCAAGCATTCCGGGTAGTTAAGTTCCTCTTAGTGCCTATTGCGAAAATCTTTCCCAGCAAATCTGCAGAGGCAAGCCACATTGGTGTCTTGATGTTAGTTTACCACGTTCGAAGAGACGAAGGTATCTTTAAAGTTTCAAAGGGTCAGCCACATTGCTGTCTTGATGTTAGGTTAACACGATCAAAGAGACAAGTATCTTTTAAAGTTTCAGAGGGTCATCTATTGCTTTTATTTTGTTATTTGGATCTTAATCTTTTACTTTCTTTTTCTTCTCCGTTTTTCGTTTGTAAGCTTATTGCGCATCTATTTACTTGCCTTTTGTCTCTGTCTTTTTCTAATGCGTTGATGACTAGGTATAAGAAGCTGCTGCAGGCCGTGGATCTCACCAAGGACTTCTTTTTCAGCTACTCGTATCATGTAATGCTCAGCCTTCAGAGCAACCTCAGCAGCCATTAGACAGGGTTCAAGATCTATGACAATATGTTTGTCTGGAATGAGTTCTTAACCCGTGGAATCCGCGACCAGCTGAAGAACTCAGGTTGGACCGTCCCATTAGTTCATGGATTTTTTAAGCAGGTAAATGCGCATGCGTATGTTCTCCTCTTCTTCTTTTTTGTTTCTTTCTTTTTGGACAAACATGGAAGAATAGTTACTGTGATACTGTAATGTCTCAAGCAGGTTAAACTTTCAGTATCTGGATGTTATTTCGATTTGATCCTCATTGCAAGAAGATCCCGACATTACGCTGGTACCAGGTACGACTAGTCAAGGATTCTGATGTATCTTAATCTTTCTCCGCTGATGATTGTATTTAATGTGGAAAGTAATGAAGAGGCAAAATTTTGCGCTTATGCCCAACAAGCTCCACCTCTTGTGTAGAAGTGTTGAGTCAACTTCTAAAGGAAAATAACATTAAGACGAAGCATATTTATCGCAGGTATCTGAAGCGAGGAGTTAATGAGAAGGGCCGTGTGGCAAACGATGTCGAGACGGAGAAAATCGTGATTGACGATGCATCATCATCAGGAGGGCCTGTCCAAATATCATCGGTCGTGCAGAACCGTGGCTCCATACCCCTCTTTTGGTCCCAAGGGAGCTCGTGGTTGAACGTGAAGCTCGATATCATAAGTAATTCTATTTTTTGTAGACAGATTATATCTCTCTTGTTGCAAAAAGCATATTCCTTTTGCGACTTTCTTTCCTTTTTATCAGTATCGAAGAAGGACCGTAATTATGAAGCCACTCGGCTTCACTTCGAAGATCTGGCGCAGAGATACGGAAATCCTATCATAATACTGAACTTGATTAAGGTAATGCATTGATTGGTGGTGCGCTGTTTATATCGTGGATCTTTGTATTTGTTTTTAATCATATATCCGCGCGCTACTTTTCCTTTTCGATTTTCCAGGTTCATGAAAAGAAGCCCCGAGAATCCATACTCCGTGCAGAATTTGCGAATTCCATTGATTTGATAAACAAAGACCTCACACATGAAAATCGGCTGAGGTTCCTTCATTGGGATTTGAGTAGATACTGTAGAAAGTAAGGGTCCTTCGAACTCTGCCCTGCTTTCCGTCCAGCACTAGAATAAGATTAACTAATGCGCTACATTGCTATTTTTTTCTCCTTTTCAGAAGCGCGGCTAGCGCGCTGGCCTATTTAGTCAAAGTGGCATCTAACGCTATGGATTTGACTGGATTCCTTTTCTTGCAAGTCTTCCCTTCTTTACGGTAAGGAATATGGTTGCTGCTATTAGACCTTGTCATCCGCCTCATTCATGCGTAAAATATGATCTTTGGCACTCGCATCAGTATATCCATGCATTTATGCGAAAATTAGAGCATTCTTAAAAGTCAACTCCCTTGCAGCGACAATGGCAATTGCACGGACACAGACAGTATGGTCCAGGACAATCACGGATATTCAGTCGAGTCTTCGAAAGTGCAGAGAGGGGTGTTGAGGATGAATTGCATTGATTGTCTGGATCGTACGAACGTAGCGCAATATGTCTATGGGCTGGTTGCTCTTGGCCGTCAGTTGCATGCGCTAGGACACGTTGACGCTCCCAGCATCAGTTTGGATTCCCCTTTAGCCGATGGGTTGATGAAGACATACGAATCCATGGGGGATGTCTTGGCTTTCCAATATGGTGGATCTGCAGCTCACAGTAAGGTATTTTTTCGGTTAGTTGTATGAGACACTATGGCTGTTATCGCCGTTTTGCCTAATAACGATCGTATTTTAGAATAAAATCCTCGAGTTCATCTTTTGCGCTTCTGATATCAATGAGAATGCACCTTTTCTGTTGCATTTCTTGCAGATATTCGCCGAGGCAAGAGGTCAATGGAAAGCCGCGACACATTCCCAGGAATTTCTTACAACTGTGCAGCGCTACTACAGAAATGCATACATGGATGCAGAGAAACAAGATGCCATTGATGTGTAAGCCTGCGGCTCCGTTATAAAAATAGCGCGTCGAAACTTTTTAATGAAAGATATTTGTTAATTTCTCTGATCAAAAGATACTGATATTTTACAATTATGCATTTCAATTTCCTCGAGCAGCTTCTTGGGGCATTTCCAGCCGCAAACGGATAAACCAGCGCTGTGGGAAATGGGTGCAGATCAGCATTATAGTTCTTACAGCCGTAGTCCTGCGTCTGCTGAGGATAGCGCAGTCAAAATTTTATCACATTTTAGCACGGCGATCAAGAGGTCATTGTCTGATGGAAACATACTGTCTGGTAGCAACTCAACCATCGACGAGGCAAATGGTGTACATACAGATAGTTCTCACAAGACCTTACCCGTGAAACGTGAACACTGCAACGTGGGCCTTTCTGAATCTATTTCGACTTGTGAAAGTGATCCATCAATTTCCAGGCTTCAAACCAGCCCATTAATTTCGGCAATGGCTCAACGTGGGCCTGCGATGATTCATTCAACTGCTCGAACTTTCTCAACGTGGAATGGCTTTCCTCCTCATCTGGAAATTCATGCGAAGAAAAAACATACGAGAGGTAATTTAATAATATCATTTTAACTCCTACACCTAAGCATTATAATCAATCTGATAGTCCAATGTTTGTTGATTGAAGATCACTGTTACCTGAATCCCAATCTACTGCCAGCATGTCGTCGAACGAAACCAAACTAGAATCGAACCCAAAGGTCAGTTCTCTTACAGCTTTACTACATCTGCTAACAAATTCTTACCACCAAAGTCTTCTGTTAACAGGGAAAAGAAGCGGCCAACCATAGCATTGCAAGTAGCTCGACAAGTTTAACTGGCTATTCGGACAAGTTCATGGACTGGGTTGTCCATGGCGGCATCCTTTCTCCACGAGGATACATTGTTTAACTCCATACAAAAGCACATCGAATCATCACTTACTGCCGCCAGATGTTCATTACCAAGACCATGACAAAGAAGGAATTGTAGATAAAGAATATTGACTCAAAATCAATTCAAGAAGGCATTTTTAAACAGCCACTTCTTGAATCTCTTACACCCAGAAAGAAGGAAAGATGAAAAACAAAAACACAAATATAGAAGGTAACAAACAACTTTGGGATATTTCAGCAGATTTCTCACTGTTGTAGATGTCTAGATAGCTTTTGGGTCTGCAGTGTTTTTGTAGTATCAGCTTTTTGTAGCTTGATACTTTTATTACAATCGAAATGAACTTTATTATTATTGAAGTATAAAATACGCCTAAGAGGGGAGGGGGGGGGGGGGGGGGGGGGGGGTGAATTAGGCTTATAAAAATTTGCTGCTTCTTTTCAAAAATCCTTTTTGAGAAAATGTGATAACAGTGCAAGTGAAAAGATATATTCTAGGAACGATTATATATCTACGTGATCACAGTTAAACCTCGAAAGCGTTTCTGAGGTTATCTCCTGATGCTTTGAAAACGTTTTAGGTTATGTCTCACAGAAAAGTAAATAACTGAAAAGTAAAGTGAGACATGAATTTTTATAGAGGTTATATCCCCAAACGGGGTTTACTCCTCTCCTTGAGGTTTGTCCCTCAAGAGTTAAATCAATCACTAATTGTTTTACCGTTGTTGGTTACAAATAAATGATTGATGCCCCTTACACAACCGAAACACGTTGAATACTAGACCGCAGCTAGGTTGCCTCACGCCGAGTTTCGTTCCACGTCGTTTCCCAGGGAATCACCACTCCCCGACTGGACACAGCTCGCTCCCGAAGGGCCCCCGGATTCGCGATCCTTCCCTTCACGTGCAGACAAACTTCAACCGTGCTTCCTTCTGTAATCACCACGTCCGAAGACAGAATTTGCAGTAAGGTTGTAGGAGATCACTTAAGGGTTAGGCTGGAATCGCAAGTGGAAGCGCAAGCAGCAGAATAACGAATATCCGCAAGTGAAAGCTCAGAACTTAATGTAAATCGTCTCTGCTGTTTTTCTCAGTCTCGTTTTTTCCCTTTTCTTCTCTGGAGTGCTCGATATATAGATGCCAATGATGCCCAGCACTCAACATGGAAAGTTGATCACAAGAATATTCCATTTTTGCACACAATCCATGCATTTAACAAGTAACAATCATACCAAAATAGATCGCACCAATCCATAATGATTAGCAACGTTCATAAGCTCAATTAGTATGATTCTACGCCATAAATATTCGCAAAATTCGGATCAAGGCATGTATAACTCATTAAGTAATATATTTTTCATGTAGGGCGATTTTCACATATCCAGCATATTCTATATATAGTTCCAAATGGTAACTTGCCAGGAATGCAATCAGTCAATGACTTTCCATATATAATTCCAATCAGTATCAATCAATGACTTTCCATATATAATTCCAATCAGTATCAATGTAATTCCAATCAATATCTTGCCCAGAATAAAATCAATCAATCATTGACTTTCCATATAATCATGATCCAATTTGCACAAGGAAAGGATTTCGATTGACCATGCACATATAATATCAAGCAAGATACATTATGATTTCTTTCCTAATTAGAGCACGTCTCACACTGATTCCTCACACATTATGCACAACTCATATAGTCTTTCCATAAATAGCTTAACAGGAGATCTCGTTCATAGTGTAAAGTTCAATAGGATATTCCAAACAAATTTTCCATGTATAGCACAATAACTTACCATAAATAACTCTGCAGGATATTCCTTATATACGAGATATGTATTGAATGATGATCATCAGGATATCACAATTAAGCACATGATCACATTAAAATCAAATATTCGACATCTTTCAATAATGAACCATACATAAACATACTTAGTCGAATATTATCATATACTTAAACATTAAATCCGAATTTAACACGTTGTAGACCTCACTATACATAATTACACGGAATCATCAAAACTCTCAAACACATAAGACCAAAAAGGTCAACAATTATTATCTCTTTTCTTACTCCAAATTGATGTTATGATTGTTTAGAACTAAAAACAAAAATTGATAGTGTTGAGATTCCGGCACCGCTCGATTCGCAACTTGATGTTCTTTCACTTGAGTGTGTTGATCGAATCAAGAACAACGATCTTGAATTCGATCGAATCGAAAAACAGCGAGAAAGATCAAAATGAACACTCAGATTTACGTGGTTCGGCCTCAACTTTGAGCCTACTCCACGGACCAACAAAGCCTTTTCTATTCAAACGAAAAGAAGGGTTTACAACTTTGCCACACCCTCTACAACTTTCGTGTTTTCACCTCTCGCTAAATCTCACTCTACAGAAAGTTATGAACTCACGAACATGCCTACTTGAACTCTCAAAACTGCTATTTATATACCAGAAAATGTAACTGCTGTGCATCAACGGGCAGTACCTTATGCTTCCAAGCTTGTACCGCGCGCTATCTTAACTTGTAAAAACGCTAAGCAACTTTATAAGTCATCAAGCTCTAATATGAACCATCAGATCTTTTTCTTTATTTAATCCAACGGCCCATATTATAACTAAGATTTCAAATGTTAGTTTTCTTCTTGATCGAGCCTTCAAGACTTGATTCCTTCAGCTCAGTTCAAAAACCACAGCAGCTTCACACCAGGCCAGATCTTCATTCGATCATTTTTCTTTTGGAGTTTGGCTCACAATTTCCTAACAATCTCCACCTTGAGCCAACAATTCTCAACCCTTTACAGATCTTCACCATTTGCAGTCCAAACAAGCTAGCAAATGATCGTTCAAACGCAGCTCTAACATACCAGATACTTACAGCTTTGAGTTCATGTCTGCAACTCGAAAAATCATTCGATTTCTCAGCGTTGTCCAATCAAGGCTCCACCTTGATTCAATGCCCCTTAGATTGCTTTGTTGGTCTACCTGAGCTTAGCAACTTCGAACCTCGAATGAAGCCTTATCAGCTCCAAGCAAGATTGAAAGTTCCCACTTGGAGCCAACTTGGCTCTTCGAGCTTCTCTTCATCCTCTCAGATGAAACTCTTCCTTTCCAAGCTTCACGAGCATTCTTGCAGACCCATCTACAGCAACATGATCCAAGCTTCTTGGTCTTCTTCGCAGCAAAGACCTCAGCTTCATCCAGCGAAGCATTATCACTTGCAGCTTCACTTGAAGTTTCTGTCAGCTTTTCTTCAAATGTTTGATCCATCTCCTCTGCCTTTTCTTCTTTTGTAGATGCAAACTTCGAACATGGCTTGATACTGCTTCCTTCCCTGGTTGAAACCATCTCCATTTCATCCTCGGAACGTGCAAAATCAGAGCCATTATCATCAGATTCACTTGTAGCAGAATCTGAATTTTCTGCTATTACAGCTCCAACCTCATGTTTTGCATCCTCATTCTCCACCTCAAGATGATGTTTCTGTGGGTCTTCTTGGACATTGTTCAAGTCTCCACACTTCCTAGTATCTTTAACCTTGCTCGCCTCGACAATACAGCCTTCGATCACGAAGATACCGTGCCTTTTATACCCTGACAGAACCAGCCTTCCCTGCTTCAGAATTTCAATCTGTCCACATGATGTTTTGGTGCTAAAACCCTTGCCATCCAAAACTCCAATGGACACTAAGTTTCTTTTCAACTCAGGCGCATATCTAACATCCCTCAGAATACCTATATTGCCTGACTTTAGCCTCAAACGAATCAAACCAACTCCAAGAACCTCACAGCTTTTTCCATCTCCCAACTTGACAGATTTCTCGCTTGTTTTTTTGAAATCTTGCAGCCATTCTCTATTACATGTGACATGGAATGAACACCCCGAGTCAAGGATCCATTTTTGCTTCGAATCTTCCCCAAAAACGGTCAAGACTTCAGCATATTCAACCACATCTTCCACAAAATCTGCTGCCCCATTTTCTTGATTCTTCTTTGGATGATCCTTTGATCTCTTTGGGCAATTCCTACGAATGTGACCCTCACATTGGCAGTGCCAGCACTTCACAGGACTTCTAGGCTCAGAGTTCTTCATTTCTTTCCCTTTCTTGGACCAAGAACTCTCCTTTTTCTGCGCATAAAAGAGCTCCGCAGCCTCTCTCTTTTCTTGGCTCTATTTTGAGCTCAGCTGCTTCGAGTTTAGGGCTGACAAGACATCCTCAAGCTTCAACCTTTCCCTTCCATATAGTAGGGCCTCTTTGAAGTGATCATAGCTAGGTGGCAAGGCACATAGCAACAACAATGCTTGGTCCTCGTCCTTCATTTCATCGCCAACATTCTCTAAGTCCAAGATCATCTTCAAAAAACTGTCGAGTTGCGCTTCCAACGATTGATCTTCATGCATTTGGTATCGATAAAGGTCCTGCTTCATATAGAGTCTCTTGGCAAGAGACTTGGTCATGTAAAGAGCGTCTAGCTTCTTCCATACCTCCTCTGCCGTGTCTTCTTTAGCAACCTTACGCAGCACTTGGTCTGATAAGCATAGAATCAAGGTTGAGTATGCATTTTCTCTCGTCTTCTTCTTTGCCGCAGCTGTCATGTCCTTTGGTTCCATCTCGGCCTCAGGCTTGAGAGCCTCATCAAGACCCTTCTCCATGAGCAAGGCCTTCATCTTCTTCTTCCACAGGCCAAAATCTCCCTGGCCATTGAAGACTTCCATTTCGAACCGAGTTGCCGCCATCTTCTTGTCACTCGTCGTTCCAACGCTCCGCCGCACCAATTGTTGAGATTCCGGCACCGCTCGATTCGCAACTTGGTGTTCTTTCACTTGAGTGTGTTGATCGAATCAAGAACAACGTTCTTGAATTCGATCGAATCGAAAAACAGCGAGAAAGATAAAAAAGAACACTCAGATTTACGTGATTCGACCTCAACTTTGAGCCTACTCCACGGACCAAAAAAGCATTTTCTATTCAAACGAAAAGAAGGGTTTACAACTTTGCCACACCCTCTACAACTTTCGTGTTTTCACCTCTCGCTAAATCTCACTCTACAGAAAGTTATGAACTCACGAACATGCCTACTTGAACTCTCAAAACTGCTATTTATAAACCAGAAAATGTAAATGCTGTGCATCAACGGATAGTACCTTATGCTTCCAAGCTTGTACCGCGTGCTATCTTAACTTGTAAAAACGCTAAGCAACTTTATAAGTCATCAAGCTCTAATATGAACCATCAGATCTTTTTCTTTATTTAATCCAACGACCCATATTATAACTAACATTTCAAATGTTAATTTTCTTCTTGATCGAGCTAGTTTTCTTCTTGATCGAGCCTTCAAGACTTGATTCCTTCCGCTCAGTTCAAAAACCACATCAGCTTCATACCAGGCCAGATCTTCATTCGATCATTTTTCTTTTGGAGTTTGGCTCACAATTTCCTAACAGATAGATGTAAAGAAGATTGCATATATGAGATCTGCTCTGCTCATGATTAAGATAGGCTAGCTGATACATTCAAAAGATAATGAAATTACACTGCGACCACTGATAACTACTACAGAACGCTGAGAATATAACTTCTTTCAAGAAATGGAAACCTCCACAGTCTTGGTCTTGGGCTTTGGCGGCGGCGGCAGCTTCTCGACGACCACCGTGAGAACGCCGCTCTCGCACTTGGCGCTGACGCCCAACGTGTTGCAGTCCTCAGGCAGCTTAAACTTCCTCACCAGCTTCTGAGGCGGCCTTCGCTCCAGCCTTATGTACTTGCACCTCTCTTCTTCGTCTTCTTCCCTCTTCCTCTTGCCGTTGCTCTTTATGACAAGGTGGTTGTCTTCTTCAACTGTCACCTACGGTTGTAATAACATAACATAACTTCCATTAGTCGTTCGTTTTCACTCCTAAATAAAGATCCACCGACAGATTAGAGGGCATAGATAGATACCTGAATATCCGACTTGGATAGTCCTGGGACGTCCACGTGGAAGACGTACTCCTTTGGGGTTTCAAGAATGTCGACAGGAAACGACGACGTTCCCATGCGATGGCTATGGTCGTGTGGTCGTGGAGAAGGAGAAGAAGACATCATCATCATCATCTTGTCGAGGGTCTCTGGGAAGTGTAGAAGCTCATTCATTGCCTCAACCACAGTGCTCATCTGCTCAACAACTTCTCTAACTGTATGATGTTTGAGGAGGTAAGGGAGGCTTTGTGTCTGAATTTAGAGGGAGGACTTGAAAAAGGGAAAGTTCGAGAGGGTCTTACAGAAAGGTCTAGAAAGATGACGTCTATACTAGATATTCGACACTTGGCTACATTACATTACATATTTCTTTGTATCTATCATATGGGATATTTTAAGTAAACAATTTTTCATTTTTTTGGATAATGTCACAAGTTTTTTATGAAGGACAATTTTGTTATTTTAAGACAAAGATTGGACCAAACTACATTAGAAAATCTATAAATTAATAGTCATGGCATTATCAAAATTTATTAATTAAAGAGTTATAAATTATTAATTTATATATTAATTAATATTTTATTAATTTATAATGTAATATTCAATTTAAAAACACATTTCAAACATCCACTTTATTATTTTATAATATGAGTAAATCAAACGAGTGGCCAAATTTAAAAGAAATCATTTCATCTCACACATTGTTATATTTTTTTTATGTTCAATGTTTCACTTTATGGACATTAAAAAATATTTTTGATATAAATACAATATCAAAATATGATAACACAAACAAATCGTATACACATGACTTCTCAATACACGAAATTTTCGTAATTCATTCGTATAATATTATGTAGCATATAGAAAATTATTAATTTATATTTTAAATAGGGTTTATAGAAATTATAAAAAATGTATTATCTTATAATATTAAGTGTTTATTAATTTACCACGTTATTCCCAAGTTGGGACCAGCCAAAAATATTATCTTAGAGAGTTAATTAAATAATTGAATATTAAGGTATCGAGTTTCCTTGCCAATAGATGTGATGACTCAAACTTCAAATTATGTTACTAAGACAGAATTATGAATGATAGTTATGAGATTTTTAGGTACAATTAAAAACACAAACTTTAAATTCAAATTATTTTGATGGTCAATCTTTAATCAAACAACACTTCCCTTTAAACTTGAGTGATCCATATGAAAATCATATCTATAATCTGAGTTGGATGGTAAGAATTTCACATATGAAAATCTCGGATATCCAGTAAATATTTGAGGGTTCATTGAAAAAATAAAGCCTTGAAAATTGTATAGCCATTCAAGAAAAACAGATCAAAATACCCTTCATTATCTATAAAGACCCACTCTTCTCCTCCTTTATTACAGTCTTTAACTTTCACATAATTAAAAAAAAGATTACTTTTTGTGTAATAAAAATCTCTCCTTTGTAGCAGTCGTACGTAAGGTGGTGTGTACTTTCCTTTTACTTCCTAATATATGTCCGTTAAACATCGTACTAAAAAGCATTACAAGGCCATCACCTATTTTCTCGGTTGTTGCAAAAGAAACAAACAAACAAAAAAAGATTAAAAATTGAAAAAAAAAAGTAAAAAAAAAAATGGGATTTCTCCACAAGCTTTGGGATGAAACTTTGGCTGGGCCCGCGCCAGACAATGGGCTCGGAAAACTGCGTAAATACAACTCCTTCTCTGCCTCCAGGTCGGCGGTGGAATCGCCGGCGGGCGCGTCGGCTCCGGCGGACGACCAGCTTAGCCGCATTAGTAGAAGCATCACCATCGTGAAAGCCGATCCACGGCGGAGTTTAAACGTATCGGTTGGCTCGCCTTCGACTCATTCTTCTCCGACTAGTGCTCCATGCTCGCCATTTTCGCGTAAGAATGGAACTTAGATTTTTATTTTATTTTATATTTAGCATTTTTTGTTTTTTTTTCTTTTATTTATTTTTTATTTTTGGAATTTATTTCTTCAGCAAGTACACCTGGTGGAAATGTTAAAAAATTCACGAGGAGGAACTTTGCAAATAAAGCACCTCACAATCAAGAATTCGAGAGTAAGAACGATTTTGATTGGTTCGTTTCTCATTTATACGACTTTATATATTTTTAATTTATTTTATTATTTTAAGATTCATATGAATTTTAGAAAATCTTCTCCATGGCAGGGTACTAATGCTGACTGCTTTGGATCGTTGAGATGATGAAGTGACCATTTTGTTAATAAGGTGTATATAAATATAAATGTTAGATAGATTAATAGTATAGAAAATTGTATATATAAAAGCTACTGCGTAATATGGATTTCGCGGTGATTATAGGGTCAGATGTACATATTTTCCATGGAATCAATGCTTTCCAAGAATATAGTTATAAAAAAAAATATATTTTTTTTATTGGGTTGCGTACATAAAAATACAATAGTTTTTATTCCCAAAAATACAGAAAAATCACTTGCAAGAATGGATGGATGGATGATATAATACTTTGAAGTACCAAAATCACTTCCATGTTGCCTTAACTGAAACTTGTCACCTCATTACAAAATGCAACATACCATACTATTGTAATAATTAAGAGGGACAGGCGAAGTTTCACTGAGGCGTAAGAACATACCCGTCGTATTTGATCGCCGATGGTCCGCGATTGGCTGTAGGGGTTGAATGAAAGAAACGTTCAAACGGTTTTATCTAGCCTTCGATTCGCTTCCCTTGCCCATGAATGAGAAAAAAGATCTCGGACCTGTAATAATTAGGGTATATGCTTGATGTTTATGATCAACTGTATATCTTTGCATTGAGATTTCATCAAGTTTAAGATTTTCGAATTACCTTTCATGGAGCTTCCATGCATATGATCCCCCCGGGACTTGAAGTTGAATGGAGGAGCTGGACTTGAGCTCAGTGAAGATTGTACTGTGAGAAGGAAAGGTATGAGGTTTATGATCTTCGGGGGAAAGAGTTAACATATGAAGGTTATGGTTACTTACCTGGTTCGTTAAAAAGTTCATTTCCATTGAAATGATCATCAGAAGGGTGGCCATGGGATAATCCCATCCTCGATTTCCTCAAATCTTCAGACGAGCGAATGGCGAGATCACGTCTTTCTTCTGTATCATCATCCTCTTCGGATGTCGTAACCGAGGCCCAATCCAACAAAGTCTCTGAACCATAATTTTTCCTTCCGAATTTCAGAAGCCTTTTGAATCCACTCGCCTTGTCTTTACGAGGCGAGTTATTCGAAGATTGGGTTGCCAGCATTGGTTTCTGGGATGTTCCCCATTTTTTCCTCATTTGAGCTAAAGCGTCATTCTCCATTGTAGGATGAGAATTCCACGAAGCGGGACTTCCCATTGGAGAGTCGACAAACGCTTCAACATCTGGCATTTCGGGCGTGTAAGAAAATGGATGGTGTTGAGCATGTGCATTCCATGACATGGGACTTTCCAAAGGCCAATCTCGCATAGAGTTCACTGGGAGGAAGCGGGGAGGAATTTCACCGGGCAGTTGTGTGCCCAAAGCTTGGTTTACTCGGGAAAATGCTGAAGTGCCATCACCATTTTCAGATCCAGAATAAACAAATTCGTTCGAATGCAGCCGAATTATAGTTTCTGTGGTGTCTACTGCTTCAATAACTTCAGCATTCGAGGTCTCAAAATGTTCTTCCTCTACCTCATCTTTGATGGTGATACTTGCTCTTTCATGGTTTTCTTCCACGTCGTTCACAGGCTCAGGTTCCATGGAGATCTTCTGCCTAGCTCGAGGAACATATCGGGAACGACTGCCCTTTTTCAGAAAAGGCTTAGTCCCAGAATTTTCTAGAGTTTCATCATCTTCCAATTTAATATGACCAATGGATTTCATTTCCCTGTTCTTACTCACATTTGCTGAGCTTTGCCGCAAAGCATCTGTTCGGTGTGATATGTCCTCCTTGGAAATCACAGCTTCATCGCTAGTGCTCTTACTACGAGAATAGTTTCTAGCTTGCGAGGGCGTCTTTCTAACGCCTCCATAAGGCTTAGCATTTTCTTTTCTCAGGTCAGAGAAGTTGGGAACAGATTGTGTGAGTGAATTCTCAGGTTGTGATCTTCTCTTCCCAGAAATAACAGTGGAAGTTTTGGTGGCAGATGATAATGCTGAGTTTTGGTTATTGGGTAAATACTTCTTTCCCCGTGCAGCTCGAGAAGCACTATCATCCACAAAAGAATAGTTGTCCACGGGCCTATCCTCATGAGCAAGATTGTTCTCCATATGATCCGATGCGTCGCGATCATCCTCACCGCTATCACCAAAATCTAGACTTAGCTGTCAAAAAGGAAACTTTCACAGAGTTGGTTAAAGAATGCAAAGACAAATTTCGTCCCCAAGATCAAAACTACTACTACTACTATACCTGATCCTTTCTTGTAATTGACTTGCTGCTATACGATCTGAGTCTCTCAACACGCCTACGAGCACTAGATACCGAATCTTGCCTTTCCAAAGATCCGGAAAATTTGGCCTTCATCTCCGATTTACTTCGCTCAAGACTTTGCTGCAGATACTTCAACCTGGATTCTTTCTCCGCTCTATTGGAACTCCAATCCTCCTTTAGTTTTGCATCTCTCTTTTGCATATACCTATCGTACAGTTTCCCTCGAGAACCCTCTGAAACACTAAGCTCGGCAAACTTCTTGTTGAATTGACCAGCAGAGTTTTGGCTATCACTTGTCTTCATGGGAGGTTCAGCCCTACAGTTGGCAGCGTTATTTGAGCTCCGAGAGGGTCCAGACAACTGATAACTAACAGACGCTTGACCCTCTGCTACTGGCGTGGAATACTGTAAAGTACTATGAGCTGGCTCGCGCGGCATGTTCTCTGTCTTGCCTTTATGGACAGAAGAGGACTGCTCTGCAGGCCCTCGCAGTTTATGCTCTGCAAAGAGCTTTTCAAGTTCATCTGCCTTCATCTTTAAGTCGTCGTTAAGCTCTTGATTTCCCCTAGACTGTTTCGCTCGTTGAGCTTGATCTGGTGGTGGTGGTGTTGAAAAGGAATCTGAGACTTCACAAGCCTCTGTTGTGACTTTACCAGGAAATGGTGCCCCTTTGCTTGCACTTGAGAAGCCATCGTCATGTTGAACGTCCGACTTCTTACTCAATTTGGCTACAGTACCTTTTCCGCCGAGCTTTTTCTTCAGAACTGTGGAGTCTTCAGAGCTTGAAATAGAACCAATGGGCACCTTGTAAGAGGCTTGCAATCCAGTTTTGACCACTTCAATAGCTCGAACTGATACTTTTTGGGAAGATGAGAAATCACCTTCAAATCCTTTCCGATGAGCAGCAAAGGCCGCTCGAATTCTCAACCCGGAAACAGTTTCAGAAACCTCGGATTCTTCAGTACTTTCATGCATAGGCTTAAAATTTGGTGGCGTAAAAGACTCGACGTTATCTGGTCTTTGATTTGAAATCCCAGATTTCCCATTCTCTCTTGTTCGAAAAGGTCTATTTTTTGTCAGCAAGGAACCATGATCCTGGACTCCTTCCACCTGCGACTGGGATTCAATGAACTCTCTGCCACTAAAAGGTATTTTGGGTTTTTTTTCATCTCCAAGCCCAGTTGCAGATTCACTATTATCACCGAGAAACTTTTTTAATTTCACGTCCGAGTTTTCTTGGTTGTTGGCTAGGCTCGTGGAAGACCTTGGTCGGGACCCTCCTCCAAGCATTCGCTCCTTTAAACCATCAGTTTCAACAGGAACATTATCAATATCTGCATTTCCACAATGAAAAAGTTGGTCAGGCTTTCTAGAAGAACTATCTCTTAATCCACCTTCAATGATCCTATTAGTAGTAGGTATGACTCCAATCTCCGGCTTAACAATAGAAGTTGTTTTTGCGGCAGCATTATTCAAATTTGAAAATTCAGTGTCGTGTGAAACCAAAGTTGACGATGGAGTACATAAGGGACTTTCACAATCCGTCTTCTCAGCACTTAAGTCAATGCTCATATCACTTGCTCCGCTCCACCTCCTTAAAACTGCCTTCTCTGCACCTACCGCTGAGACATCAGAAGAAAACCTCCGCAGCTCGATGGACTTCACCGTGACAGGTTTTTCCCCGGAACTTTCCTTTTGTTTGTTCTCAAAGATGTTTATTCTGTCCTGAACACTGAGCCTTCTTACATGCCTACTCTTCTGATTCGATTCAGTTTGTATAGAAGTTGATACGTCATCAATATTATCCTTTTCTTGGACTTTTTCACGTGTCTTGCGTGCATCATCATCATCATCCTCCCTCTCAATGATGGACTCTCTATTTGAAAAGCAATGCGAGGGGAAAGTAGTAGTAGTAGTAGAGGGATTGGGTTTCTGAAGACCTTCTACGTGTGGTGAGGAAGGTGAGTCGTCATCGATGGACATGTCCGACCCATAAGAGGATCGGACGAGCCGATCATCTTGTCCAGACTTCCTTGAACTTATGAGGTTGGGCCGCCGATCGCATAATGAAACAAACTTGCTGCATGCTTCACTGCGAAAATGCAGATAGATTTGTAAGAAATTCACGAAATAGAGATAGAGTTATTAATTTAGAAGTCTGCTCTAAATAAAAACATGCGTATACGGCTACACAATAGAAGTGTAAAATTCTAGTGTAAATACTTCTATACCAAAACATTTCAAAGTTCAATTAGTAACTCCGTAAATTTTATTTTCTTCACGGCATTGCAACTTCTTTGGTGAATATAACAAAATAAGAGTCCTTACTTCAGGCGGTGAGCACCAAACCTATCAGCAAATATTTGAAGCTCTGAGACTGTGTCAATATTGAAGCAGGCAGCAGAGGCACGACCACATGCGGCAGAGAGGTCCTGCTGCAACGCTACAAGCCTCACATCAGTTGCTCTCAAAAGCTCTTTTCTGTATTATTAAAGAAGTCAAAAAAGTAAGCTAAATGTTGGAAATAAAGTATATAAAAAAATATGATACACTCCCTTCAAGCTTAAGCTTTTAGGTGAAGTGGTCATTCAACACTAAAGATGCATATGTGAGGATATCATTCATACTTTGTGCCATCATCTGAAGCTCTCACTGTGGGCCCACCTCCACCTGCTACACCAACCATATTTGACAAACAATTGTAATGAACTCCAAAATATGGGAGAACCACAGAGAAATAAGGGCCGTCATATTGTCAATGATGGAAGCACATTCCTTGATAGCCAAAAAAGGACTAGGTAGTGAAATAACATCATACGTGAGTTGGAGTCAGAGCGAGGAGTAGATTAAGGTTTCTTATCTCAAAGTTGAAGGAAACAATAAACATGATAAAAAAACTCTAAAGTAGTGAACTCTGGGGTGACACAATATGACGGACGGAAGCAAGGCAGTGTGCAGGCGTCAAAAGAAGATCGTGGAAATTTAAAGTCATTCGTAAGATTTTGAAAACTAAAATCTTTACTATATGTATAGGGTGATTTTCATCATTGATTTCAGATAAAAGATTTTTATCATGTGTTGGGAGTTTATCTGACAAATTCAAAACATGTAGTAATAATTCTCCTCTAACAGCAAAATTTATTATAAACCTTTCCATTGTTCATAAGAAATCAAGAACAAAAATACGAGGGTTCAGGCAGCAGGTTCTAGGAAGACATACCAGCTAGTTGCTCTTCTCCTCCCTGAAAATTGGTTGTGCGGATCGTCAGATTGCAGATTCACAGCATAACCTTTTACAATAAATAGATAACGAATAAGTAGATACCTGCGCATATATTCTTCGAGCAGCTTCCAATTGCGACATTTCACCATCATAGATGTTGACTAGTTCCAACACTTCAGGCGTGCTAACAAACCGAACAAACCTGAATTTGATAAAATTGTGAAGCATTCATATTGGATTCATAAGGGGCAAGATTCAAACGTAAGTCAATGGCAGGGCTACCTCTCAAGTGTTCCTCTGCTAAACCATGATTCAGAATTTTTACGTCGGTGAACTTCAAGCTTAACTACCGATGCAGCAGAGGCAATGTGTTCTTCCACAATCTTCAGATGTGCAACGAAAGGTTTAACTACCCCAGAAGCGATCTTCTCCTTCTTACCATCACTAGAAACAAACAAATCACAACTGTCCAAAAGGGTTCAGAAATCAGAACACAAATAAATTCACCATGGAACCTCAAATGATAACACTACAAAACAAAGACGAAAAAAAAAAATTTCGTTCTAACCTTGTACGCTTTGGTGACAGCTGAAACACAGCATAATCTAGAGGTGCGTCGGGCTTCATCATCGTTCTGCGTAAGGCTAATGTTTGCTAAGTCTACTTTCGTAAATTAAATCTCAAACACCCTACGAACACGAAATATGCGTCAAGATAAGCACATATAACCCGAAGCAACCTTCATTGCATTTATAAAAATTAAAACACCAACTATTCTAAACGCAAGCAACTAATAATCGACATCTCGAATATCAACCACGCAAAATTCCGAAGAAAGAAAAGATCAAATCAATTTAGATGATAGCAACGATACAACAATTTTCTATCGCTGTTAATCAGAAGCAGCCAAAAAGACATCAGATTTTCCATCACCGCCATGAAAACAAACATTAAACAAGGAATAAGAAACATCAGATCTAAATACACCAAAGTAACAATTCAAAAGCTAAAACAACTACTTCAACTCTACATTGTCAACAAATCAGCTACAACCCACGAAGTAGCAGCAGCTAAATTAATCGTTACAGCTAAACTCTGAATCTAAACTAACTTAATCCCAAAAATTTAAAAGAAAAAAAAAACCCACCCAGCTGAGATCTCTGACTCCCAAACACGATCGTCGCAGTTCAAACCAAATTGGAAAGGTTTTTCAAAAGGTTCCACGGAGAAAGGGAAACCTCAGAGAAACGAAATATCAGTACAATGCAACGTATATATTCTCATCCACTACAGAAAACAGCATATATCCAAGTGTATGTATTACGTACGTATTGATAGAGAAAGTGGAGTGTGGACGATGAAGAGTTGTAGATTTGAGAGGAAATATGATTTCTCTTTTTCATTTTTTCTTTTTCTTTTTTCGAAAAATCTCTCGTTTAAATGAAGTTACTTTTTTAAATCAAATCTACGCAACATTCTGCATCGTACTTTGACGTTTGTTGTTAGTTTCAAATGACGAATATAACCTTAATTTGGTAGATTATAGATTTATAGTATATAGTAAATAAAATAAAAAATAATACTTAAATTTTAAATAATATTCGGTATTTAATTTTTGCCATTTTCGGCGCTCTCATTGACATGCCACTTGATAGTTCTGTGACTGTGTCGTTATTATTTTGCAATTGAAAAATATTTTAATGATTATCACTTTGCATGCGATTGCTTTTTTATATAATTTAATTAATTCAATTATAACTCACAATCTACATAAATAATTGAAGCTAGATCACGAGCAAGAGGGGTAGGCTTATCATGTGCTATATATATTATAATTTTTTCAACGATTTTATTGGTTCATAGAAATAGAAATAGGACCACTTTTTTTAATAATGACCATTGTCACATTCCTAATTCATAGAGAAAATTCTAAATTCAAAGGCAACATGTAAATCATAGACAAAAAGCGAAGGAGACAGGTCAAATTGTGTTCCTTATTTATACAATCATTTGAAATAGTGTTAGAAAAAAAAAAGAATACTATGCACTTGTGTGTATATGTATATATATATATATATATATATATATATTTCTATGATATCCTCACACATCATCGTTATAGTTCCAACATTTCAACTAAGATCAGTCCGAATCGTATATAGACCTCATTATTGGCTATGCGACGATCTCACCTTTCAACTGTACTAAATCCATGTCCTATATATCTCGTCTCAAGTCCACATAGACTGTGATAGTCAAGAAGAGCAAGTGAATTTAAATTCATGGCATCTATATGAAGATGCCATTATTCGACCACTAGAGAGACTAAAATTGTATATATATTGCACATGTATGCCAATCTTACAATAATACCAAACATTAAGGATCTAGTTGCAAACAAAGCCGTACAGGACTTAATTGAACTAGAAACATCTGTTGTGAACTCAATCGAACAGCTGAAAACCTGAAGGGCTTATTTGCAGTCCGGGAATTTAACACGTGTCAATGGTCGTGGCCGTAACGGCGCGTGAAGTTCCCCCCATAGATAGTTCATTTCATGGTTTCGAGCTGAAAATTCAATCCGGCCGTAGGCACGCGGAATTAGCTGATCCAATTGGAAATCGGAGATTTTCCTTCCGTAGGCGCTCACAGACGCATGTTATTGGTATCTAACTACGTTGTTTATGATACGTTTTCTTTTATTGTTTCTGAAAATTGCTTTCCAATCGAAGGAACGTATTTGTTTGTCACTTTTGTTTCTGTTTTGAGGAAACAATTGGATCCATCACTGCCTTTTGTGGATGCGTATTGGTGGACTTTAACTAAGTGTTGTATCTGATCGTTGATTGCTCTCGATGGTCAGTTGATTTGCACATTTTCAGTTCATTGACTACTGAGATCATCACTGTTAAACCCTGAATCATCCTCTGGTTTTACTTGCACGACTCTGATTTCTGGCTTCAGAATGAGCTCGGCGCGAATAGTTCCTTATTGCCTCATGGAATTGGGTTGAGGCTTTGATGTTTAGTTTGTCATTTTATTCGTTGATCTATAATTTCAGCTTAGCTGTATTTGTGCATCTTGAGTTCTACACAAGCTAAAGAGGCTAATGCCGGCTAACATCTTACAGGTGTGAGATTGTGGTAAAAAGATGGTGAAGTTGACTATGATTGCTCGTGTTACCGACGGCCTTCCTCTCGCGGAGGGACTGGATGATGTTCGTGATGTGTCTGACGCCGACTTTTACAAACAGCAAGTTAAGTCTTTGTTTAAAAACCTCTCAAGGGGCCAGAATGAGCCTTCAAGAATGTCAGTCGAAACAGGGCCATATATATTCCAGTATCCTTTTTTTTTGTTTAGTTTATGCTGTAAGCTTTCACAGTGCTTTTTTTATATTTACGATTTCTTGGAGTCTATAAGAATCATTTGCTTTATTTGCTGGAAACATTTTGAAGTAGTCTTGATTTTTCGTTTTGCCCTTGAGAAAAACTGAACGATATCATCAGTTCCATGGAGAACTGTGAAACTGCTTCATCGGTTTTTTGAAATTTCATGAAACTAAGTTTTTATCATTGCTTTGTATCTTTCACCGGACGTCTCTTAGCCATAAGTTAATTTTTTTTCTTTTATTATGGTTCTAACTTTTTTTAATCTTTAGTCTCAAACAGTAGTCCTTAACTTGGAATTCTAGTTATATTATTGAAGGCCGTGTCTGCTATCTGACAATGTGTGACCGTGCTTATCCTAAGAAACTTGCCTTCCAATTTCTTGAAGACCTCAAGAATGAATTTGAGCGTGCATATGGAAATCAAATTGAAACTGCTGCGAGACCCTATGCGTTCATCAAATTTGGTATATATTTTTTTCATCCTGTCATTATGTACTAGCATTTGTAGTTTCCGCCGTACCTATCTTATGCTTTTCGTATTAATAGATCTAGAAATGCATTTTCCCCTGTGATCAATGTTTTATATCTCCCTTTGCTAGATACGTTCATACAAAAGACAAAGAAATTGTACCAGGATACAAGAACCCAGCGTAATATTTCAAAGTTGAATGACGAGCTGTACGAAGTTCACCAAATAATGACTCGCAATGTTCAAGAAGTTCTTGGCGTTGGTGAAAAGCTGGACCGTAAGTCATCTTCATCAAATTTCCTTTTGATGCTTAGATTTTCCTTCGGATATTTAGATAAAATAATGTCATGATATCTCAACTTTGTGAACTTTTCTTGCTCTTCATGATGGGAATACTTTTCCATATTTTTGCTACGATGCTGATTTGTTTTCTCGTTATATCCTTTTATGATGTTACTTTAAACTCCTCTATCGGTTTCTTTTGGCAGAGGTCAGTGAAATGTCCAGTCGCTTGACATCTGAATCCCGCATATACGCAGATAAGGCAAAAGATTTGAACCGCCAGGTTAGTTTGCCGTTGGCCTTCAATTCTTTACACACCTAACTGCAAAATAAGAATCTACTCTTTCTCCCTCGTTTCTGCATATTATGTTCTTACCATTTACGTGAGTAAACGAAATATTTCGCATTGCAAAACCATTAAACTTGATTTTGTCCTTTAGGCTCTCATACGGAAATGGGCCCCTGTCGCCGTTGTTCTAGGAGTCGTTTTCCTACTCTTTTGGGTCAAAAATAAACTATGGTGATCAATCTTGCATCGGCAAATCGACAAACTCCGCTCGCATCATCACTCCATCGGACTTGCATCTCAACTTTTGGCCGTCTAGAAAAATCTCCAATTCAATTCGACTAAATCGAACCGTTGTTACATAGAGAACTTCTTGGTTTAAGAGACTCCACTGAGACACATGGCTGAAAAAACTATGGTTACCTTCATTAATCTTGATATACATTCTATCTACTATTCACTCTTTCTATACTTCTATGTGATGAGCACTTCTAAAGTTTTTCTGCATTACTGCTTATATTTCATCACTTCATTATTCATCATGGAGTATACATCAGTCAACGATTGAGGTTGACTTTTTTTTTGGGGTAAGAATTCAACTTTTGCTGATGAAGATTGAATCTTTAGTATGTAAGAATAACTGATTAAGACATATGGAAATCAGAGTTTCATAAATGGAGATAAACCAAAAAGGGACGAAATTGTTCAAATGTGAATTTAATTGGGCCAATTTGGTACGCCTTTTTTCATTTGGGAACAGTAATGTAATTTGAAGCATAATAAATAGTCAGCTGAAAACCTAGTTTGAAATTCGAATTTTCTGAAACACTCTCTTGCGATCTCAAACGTCAGAATGGATTCTTCTGAGGAAGACTCTCACGATGGATTTGACAGCGATGAAGATTACTCGGGCGGTTCATCTGGGGAAGACTCGAATTATGATGAGATCAGCGAGGTGTCGTCCACATTTTCGAATCTGCACGTCAAGGGAAAAGCCAAGTCCAGGTAGATAAACTTTTTTGTTTTGCGATGATGATTATGTATCTTTAGTAGAATAGAGCTCGTCTTCATCTGTAGCAATATCTTTTTGACTCTTTTAGGCGTGGGTGTGTGTGAGCACATTAGTCCTTTTGGATATGCTAATTGAATGAATGCTTATGTGCTTGTTTGGTGGTCAGAGGTGTGTACATGCATTCGTTATTCATCTGCGTCTTCATCAACCAAAAATATTGATTATGTGGACGAATGACCATTTTTTGTTCATTTTAAAACTGTAATGAGTAGGAAGGAAGACATGGACGAGGGCGTGGGTGTTGAGGGAACTGTTACTCCAGAGCTGAGCAAGGAGGACCAAAAATGTTATGAAACCATTCTGGCGATGATTGATGGTTATAGCCTCGTGATTTGTTTGTTGTATCTGTATTTTTATGTGTAGTTTGGTGTTTCTGTGCATTGATTACATGGTGGTCGTGATGGATTGTGATAGCAGGTGGTCAGGTGGAGAATTTAAAAGTCGATCAGTGCAAAATATATCTCAGGACGCATAAGTTAAGATTGACTGGAAACAAAGCCACCCTTATTCAGCGGATTAAGGAGCATACAGAGTAATCCTTTTCGTTTGGCTAATGATAAAAAGACCATGTTTTGGTTTGACTGATTATTGATGGATTCTTGATTTCATTTCAGCATTGTCAATGGTGGTGGGGAGAAGAAATATCCAGTGTCTAGTTTTGTGCTGAATTGCAAAGGTGAGTGTTTGTATTTTATTGAAGTGATGATGAGTTATTGTCTAGAAGTTCAATTTTTCGATTGGTTCATTATGGCCTTGCTTGGTTCATTTGTTTGAAAGTATGTCTGACTTGAAATCCAAATCATGCAGGTGATGCATGCATGGGTGATATAGTCATGTTCGAACAAAATGTATACGAAATGTAAGCCTCTGCCGCCCCCTCTCAAGATTATTGGTTTTTATTGAACTAGTGAGATATGAATCATTTGATCTTCGTCTACACCGATAGACATATAACAGTTTTTTTGTATATGTCTCCTAACTTGCTTCAAGTGCAAGCATTATCGTCCATTAGTCTCTATTCTGTAAACGGATGACGTTCATAAACTTTTCAATGCTACCAGGTTTAATTTGGCATCTCGCAGTGCTACTGGTCCCCCTTGTGGCAAAAGGGTTGTTGCAGGCCGGATCATTAAGGAAAGCTATGGAGCAGCCAAGCAACAACATACGTTTACGGTGAGATGAACGTGACCACAGGCTTATATTGACCTTTGAACATGACAAGTCAACATCAAATTTTAGTCGAGAAAACGCCAATTGTCATATGACCTATAAAGTAGTCCAACATTTATTTGAAACGACTTGTCGTATGCTTTTTATTTTATGGGCTTGTCTCATGCAGGTTGAAGTCCTATGGAGTAAAGGCGAGAAGCCGTTGCCTCCACTCCACCCGTTGCTCATCAAAGGCAGGAATCTATATAAATTAAAAACGTTGAGGCAGGTGTGTCTTTGTCGGATCTTTCTTCATTTTACTCTCTATATAAAGATATATATCTTACGTTCTCGCATTGCTGAATTACTTAGAGATGGGAAGATGAAGGAGAGAGGGCAAAGATTTTGTTAGAGAAGCACTCTAGAGGTGAGGTCGCACGGTGTCACAGGGATGCACGCATAGAGAGGAAGGAAATGCGAAAAAAGATAAATGCAAAAGCAGACAGGTAAAGAAAAGCGAGTTACTTAAACATTCAAAGATTTTCTCAGTTTACAAAGATATTTGCTATTTCAGGGGGATTAGGAAGCAACACAAAGAAAACAAAGGGCCCGTTCTTCCCAAAAATCCCGAGAAACGACTAAATGAATCTGAAAGGCAGAAGGATCTCGTAAACAACTTGGAAGATCGAAGTTTCAACCAGAAGACACATTACTATTCTGAAGCCAGTGGTTCGAACTCGGTAAATCTTGGAAACTATTATAGGCAGCCCATTGGTATTTCAAACACCATTGTGCCACCGTTTGTTAGAACGAATAACCATGGCGTTTACCCTAGCTTCTTCCAGCCCACTAGTTTCAGCAACAACGATACGACGAACTTTCATCATCGTGTTCGTCCAAGAGATCAGCGACAGCACGTTCAATCCCGGGATTACCAGCAGAAGCAGACGTGCAGGTATTATGCTCAAGGACGGTGTCAATTTGGAGAGAGGTGCAAGTATTTGCATGAACTTCCTGTTAGAAGATGATTCATATTACATTTTTAAACCCAATGTTGCAACGATTGACTGACTAGGGACTCTAAGGGACTTCCTATGTACACTATTTCTTCTGAACTTCATATATTTGATGTCTTGTTTTCAATTTTTAGGTACATCCTCATATCCATGTCTAAATAGTATCATGCAGCGAGAGAGAGAGAGATATTTTTCATTTTGTTTGAAATCAAAATAAATAAATAAAAAATTCATCAAATATATAGAAGAATTTTATTACGTGAGCACTTTGCGTGGGCACCTGTTGATGTGACATTGATTCGTGTCATATCAACATGTTACATTAACATCAGAGTTGATGTGATATTAGTTGACGCCTTTTAAGTGCCATTGATCGACACATCTGATGTTGATGTGGCATTTTGACGTATTATGTGGCACCTGGTGTGTGCACTAATATATGTCACATTAACATGCCACATCAGAATCAGAGTTGTCGATCAATAACATCTAAAAGATATCAACTAATGCCACATCAGATGGATTTGTCGATCAATGACACCTAGAAGGTATCAACTAATATCATATCGCATCTGATATTGATATGACACGAATCAGTGTCACATTAACATGCATGTGTCCAAGCAAGGTGAACAACATAAAATTGTCTCACGTTAATATGCCACATCAGCATTTGATGTATCGATCAACGTCACTTATAAAGTTTCAACTAATGTTGACGTTGATATGACACGATCACATTAATATGTATTCACTCAATGTGCTCATATAAGGTGAACACCGTAAAATTCGTCGTATATATATACCTCTTTTTGGCACCATTCCTTGTACCAACTTTATTTTTTCATATCCTAAATTCAATTCCTTTGAACCTTCTTCATCGACCTTCCCATCTTAATTGATGGAAGGTTAGTAAACCCTTTTCTGTCTTCTTTTACCAGGAATTTTCAAATGCTTCGTTCGTGAATCATAAGACGAGTTTTTAAGGTTTATCTCTGCGTGCCTATGGTGACGATAGCTTGGATGCATATGATTATCTCCATCAATTAAGGAGAAGTGAAGCGAATGGATTGGGTTTTCAGTAAACGGAGCCCTCGAATTCGAGGGATATTCAACGGATTATGTGCTGTAGTTTTGATCTTCATGGTCTACAATCACGGCGATTATTCGTCAAGAAACCCCAAATTCGAAGAATCGTACTATGCATCAAGCCCTAATTTCAGCTCAAAAAGGGGGTTTTCCGCGACGAGGAGGGAAATGATTGAATCCATTGCCGACCCGGTTCGTAAAGTAAACGGGTCGGATCCCAACTACGTGGATATCACAAAGGCCCAATCTTGCTCAGGCGTGTACGACCACAAGGGATACAGTAGCAGCTGCGAGTTCTTGAGATCGAACCATCAGTGTGAATCGGGCGGGTTTTTCAATTACCTCAGGTTCTACTTCTGCACCTGCGGCGGCGGCTCGTGGGCGTTTTTGGCACTAGGCGTTTGGCTCGCGGCGTTGTTCTACCTCTTGGGCAACACGGCGGCCGACTACTTCTGTTGTTCGCTGTCGAAGCTGTCGAGTCTGTTGAAGCTCTCCCCTTCTGTGGCCGGAGTTGCCCTGCTTCCTCTAGGAAACGGCGCGCCTGATGTGTTTGCCAGCATCGCTGCTTTCGTAGGCACTGGCGCTGGCGAAGTGGGACTCAACAGCGTGCTCGGCGGAGCTGTCTTTGTCACCTGCGTAGTCGTTGGAGCGGTTTCTCTATGCGTGGCTGATCGGGACGTTGAAATCGACAAGAAGTGCTTTGTAAGGGATATCTTTTTCTTTATCGTAACTCTTACGGCCCTGTTGGTGATACTGTCCGTAGGTAAAGTGAGTGTCTTTGGGGCAATAGCATTCGTGTCTATATACGTAGTCTACGCATCCTCAGTGGCTGCTAACGAGTTCTTGAGAAAGCAAGCTCACCGTCTGAAGCTAGACAGTGTCACCCCTTTGATTCCCGTCAAAGGAAGCGTGTTTTCCCAGGGAACAACGCAAGACAACGAAGAATCTGTGCTCGCCTCGTTGCTTGAAGTTGAAACTGCAAGCGAAGGATCGCAGTCTCATGCCTCCTTGCCTCAGTGGATGTGGGCTTCGAATGTGGCCATATACTCGAGCCAAGCCCTGAGAATCCCCGAACCAGGCAAGGATATCTGGGGATGGAACGACGAGGACTTTGCAGTCGATCAACAATATTTCTCATGTTCGAAGCTCTTCTCCCTTGTGGAGCTGCCCTTGATAGTCCCGCGACGAGCCACGATTCCCTTGGTCGAGGAGGAAACTGGTCCAAACCGTATACTGTCGGCAGTGCCTTGTTTGCCCCGATTCTTCTAGCTTGCCTATGGAGTTCTCAAGAGGACTCGAGCTCTCAAAGTAGAACGATCGCATACGTCTTTGGAGTTGTAATCGGTTTGATCCTTTCATTTTCTGCTTACAAACACACGAGGCAAGAACATCCGCCTCAAAGATTCTTGCTCCCTTACGTCGTCGGTGGGTTTGTAATGAGCATCGTCTGGTTTTACATTATCGCAAACGAGCTCGTGGCTCTGCTCGTCGGATTGGGCGTCATCTTGGGCGTGAATCCTTCGATTCTTGGGCTGACCGTTCTGGCTTGGGGAAACTCCATGGGCGATCTTTTCTCGAACGTCGCGCTGTCCATGAACGGCGGCGATGGCGTGCAGATCGCCATGTCTGGATCTTACGCGGGTCCCATGTTCAATACGCTTATTGGGTTGGGCGTGTCGATGCTCTTACGGGCTTGGTCGGAGAAGCCCGGCTCGTTCCCGATTCCCCGAGACCCGAGCTTATACTTTACGGTAGCTGCTTTGTTGGCAGGGCTTGTTTGGGCGCTCGTTGTTTTGCCTCGGAATGGTATGCGTCCTAATAGATTGCTTGGTTGGGGTCTTATTACAATCTATTTGGTTTTTCTCTTGGTACGAGTTGTATTTGCGATGGGCAATGTCTCCTTTTCTGTGTAATATAAATTCATTTTCTGGAAATAAAAGAGATTTATTTATTAAGTAGCATGCATATTATAAATAATGGTAACTGAAAATTGAAATCATAAATAATATATTAAATTAATTTCTCACACAACACTTAAAAGATTATCTAAATAACTAATGATTTTGAGATGAAGCAAATTGTAGAAATCAAAATGAAAAATTATTCTTGAAATAAATAGAAGTCTTAACATAATGAAGAAAAGAACAAACTATAATTCTTCCATAAGGATTGTCTGATGACCCAATGCACATCATTCATGAAGCTTTCACTCCAACAAGCTTCAAATAGAGCAACTACTTGAAATCCTGCAGTTTTGTCAAGAAATAGACATATGCGTTATAATCTATTCGCAAAAGATTTAAAAGTCCGGGCGAGACGACCGAAGGTTTACACAGTATTCGTTTTCACGGGAAAGTAAACGAATGGTATGCATCATATATCGCAGTGGATAATAGAACAAAACTGTGAGCAAAGGACCAATAATACCTATCAGATCAGAATCTATTGTTGGCATGCTGCATAATGTGGGGAATAGAAGATTGTGAAGCCAACTGTTCTGAACTTAGGGAAGGCCTTATCATTTGGTGGTTAGGACTGACATAGTTGTTAGATCCTTGCATGACCATCTGGTTTGCAGTACTGCTCGTCTCCGGCAGTGAGGATTCCATTAGGCTACGTATCTGAGAGAAAATCTCGACACTATCATATAACCTCACGAAAAAGAGAGATTTTTTTAGAGATGAATTTAAGAATAGTAAGCGGATCTTACCGTGTCCAGACGCTTTTTGTGGATATCACTTGGTGTCTGCAAGTAATTTGGATTGATATCAGTAATAATACAAGCGAGATAATTTGTGGCTTGCCCAAGTGAAAGAATCAATTGTCTAGGAACTTGTGTAAAAGGCTTACACCACCAATGTAGAAGACAGAAAAAAAGGAAAGGAAACAAAATAAAAATGTAAAGCTTACTCGAACTGGGATTTGTTTCTTTTCCTCGCTCGAATACCCAGGAATAACCAGATTCCAGTTCTTCTCTGCAATGATTCAAACCGATGTTTATTGACTAAGAAATGCATAAAAGAGAGCAAACCACATTGTTCCGAGTGACTGCTGAACATCGTTATTTACTGTCATGTTTCTCAATGTTCAGTTTATTTTGAGATTAGGTTCCATATTTGGCGATTCGTTTTCCGAGAAAACTATGAAGCAACTAAAAAGCAGATGCAAATTCGGTTTCCAGTCTGGCAATGAGAATCCCTCAAGAAAGCAAATCATGTAGCACAAACCTAGATGTAGCAACACATCTTTTGCTTCCAGAGTTGGTGAGTTACGATGCTTAGCCAGCGAGCATGAAAAGGAAGTAACCTACACAATATATCCCCGAATTTGTTATTGAAAGGAGCATGACGAATGAATGATTGCAAATGTATACATGAAGTAATGCAGACAACTATATATGCACGTGAGTTTCGAAGCAATTCGCTACTGCCAAGGCAATCAGCTATTTTCATCGTTAAGAATGGATGGAATTTACTAGCCACATATCAGGAACTTTGTATTCTGAAACAGGAATGGTTTGGTTGACTACTCACATGCAAAAAAAGTCAACAACAAAAGCTAAGTATGCTCGTGCTTATAAGAAACAAGTTGATACTAGATAAGATACCATACATTATACTAATAACCATAGGTCCGTGAATGAACCTCTCCCCTCAAATCCACGGCTTTATTTAATTCATAGAAAACAACAAATCTTGCGGACCAAAAAGATGCATATAGAGAAAAGAAAAGAATGACGCAAGGCCAAAAATTCAACGCAATGTAAAAAATAAAAGGACATCACCAAGATTGCAAGAATTGAGTGTGAATGCAATAAATTCAAAGATGATAAATATAAAACAACAAACAAACCATGAGTAAATTGATAAAAAGACAATGCCATTGAACAATGTAAGCTCACCGAATCAATAAAGTTATCTGCAAGTTCTAAGATAATGTCTTCAACTTCAGGATCCAGTCTTCCATTTGGATCCAACTGCAAGAGAAAAGACGAAAATAATATGAGCATGAGGTATCGAAAGAACAATCAAACACCATGTGGAAACAGCATGACATTTTTTAAGTCCCTTAACTATTTCAACAACAAAACACTGCTTGACGTTACAATTACAATTTCCACAATTTTCTAGAAATAGTAGTGACCAAACACAACATCATGAGGGCACAACCTGAGAAACTAAATCTTGTATCTTTCTCTTCCTGATAAAATGATTGCTCGCTTCTGTCCCTTGACTCGAACTACCACCCGGTGTGGTGGTTCCAGATGCAGTCGCATCAGGCTGTGACCCCGTCAAACTCACAGATCTCTGCCCTCCATGAGCCATCATTCTCGGAGACGGCTGTTGATGAAAATTTTGCTGAAGTGTTTGCTGCTGAAGGATCTGCTGCTGGTGCAAAGCATGCTGTTGCTGTTGTTGTGGTTGTTGTTTCTGCTGTTGAATCTGTGGGAGAACCATTTGTGTTTGTTGCTGTACCATTTGAGACAACTGTTGTGAGTTTAGCCCCATGGAGTTTTGCTGCAGTTGAGAAGAAGCCAGTTGTTGCTGTAAAAGTAGCTGTTGTCTTTGTTGAAGACGGATTGATGAGTTAGGGGACGATATACCGGGCATTTGCTTTAACCACTGTTGTGCATTTTGCATCATTCCGGATTGTCCATTCTGAGCCATCGCGGAGATTTGAGCGTTCATAAATGATGATCTCGAGATATTCTGGCCCTGTTTTTCATGGAAACCTTAAACATTAGATGCAGCTAAAGACAGAAGAGCTATGGGAGTGCAAAGTCTAGCCATGACGCGACAAAATCCTACTAAAAATAAACTCCAATATGAAACACGTCTGATCCTAATCAATCAGAAATAGAATATACTGTTTTAAATTTCTATACAGAGTAAGTAAAAAATGATTACGTGAGCTTATATTTGCAAATATGTAAATAACCTTGCTTAATAATAACAAAGCACAAAACCATCCCTAAATCTATCCGTTAGAGCATTTCTATATTCGAAATCGAAATCAGGACATGACGTTGTAAATATTCTATACCTGACCAGCAGTGAGAGCATTTTGTTGTGCGAGTTGCTGTCTTAGTTGTGCTGGGGTCATCCTCTGCTGAGCGTAAGGAAGTGTCCCATTTGCTCTTAGCTGAGAACTCAAGTTGAGAGAACCCATCATTCCCATTCCTGGCATTCCCTGCAAGGACTGCCCGGGGGAATTGCCTGGATGGAACTGAGACCCTTGCATGAATGCTCCCTTTTGCCGTGGCTACACCGAAACGGCATTATATATAAGTCATAGACATGAACGCACTCCTTTAGTCGTGCATAATTTCAAACTCCATCAAATTCAAAATTTGAACTCTCAACAAAAAATGAAAGCTTTGTTGATTACAACAATGCATGTACTAAATCAGCTATCATTTGAACACTTAAGTCAGGATATGCACCAAGCAGAAGATTGACTTCCTAATAACAATGACAACTTCTAAAACATAAGACAAGTGTAAAACGACCTCCTCTGCCACATATCACGTAAGCACTATATCCGGCATCAAACTTAAAAAAGCAATCAACTACAGACAGAAACACACTTGCTACAAAATTTCTTTCTGAAAAAACATAAACCATTTAATCATCACAGTTCATACCGAAGTCAAAAACTGATTTTGCAAGTTAAACTGAGCTGCAGCTGCAGCTGCTTGACCAGACAACATTGGCAAATGACTTGTCTGCCCGATCAACGGTGATCTCGACAAATTCCCACTACCTATCTGTCCCATTTGATTCTGCTGCATCCCCATCTGATTCTGCTGCTGGCCGATTGAATTCGGCTGCTGCACTCCCATCTGATTCTGCTGCTGTCCTGATTGATTTTGCTGCTGCACTCCCATCTGATTCTGCTGCTGTCCTGATTGATTTTGCTGCTGTACTCCAGTCTGATTCTGCTGCTGACCTCCCATTTGATTCTGCTGCTGCCCCAATTGACTTTGTTGCTGCATTCCAATTTGATTCTGCTGCTTCCCTAATTGATTTTGTTGTTGCACTCCCATTTGATTCTGCTGCTGCCCTAATTGATTTTGTTGTTGCACACCCATTTGATTCGGCTGCTGCCCTAATTGATTTTGCTGTTGCACACCCATTTGATTCGGCTGCTGCCCTAATTGATTTTGTTGTTGCACTCCCATTTGATTCTGCTGCAGCCCTGATTGATTTTGTTGTTGCACCCCCATTTGGTTCGGCTGCTGCCCTAATTGATTTTGTTGCTGCCCTCCCATCTGATTCTGTGGATGCCCTAAATGATTTTGTTGTTCATGTACTCCCATTTGGTTCTGGCACTGTCCTAATTGATTTTGCTGCTGCATGCCCAATTGATTCCGCTGGATCCCCATTTGATTCTGCTGCTGTACCCCTAATTGATTTTGCGGCTGCATCGCCATTTGATTCTGCTGCTGAGCCCCCAATTGATTTGACTGCTGTTGCCCCAATTGGTTCTGCTGCTGTTGCCCTAATTGATTATTCTGCTGGCTATTACCATTTCCAGCGGTATTATTATTATTCCCAGCCATAACGTTACTGCCGTTCTGTTGTATTGAATTATTCACAGCACCAAAGCTCATCTGCCCAGAAATCCCTGAACTTTGCTTCTGCTGTCTCGCTAAGCCTACTTGATTACTCATACTATTATTCTGCACCTGATTAAGCCTAGACACCGAAGGGTTCCTCTGCAAACCCTGAAAATTCGAACCCCCAATCAAATGATTATAATTAAGAACGCTATTACCCACAAGCCCAACGTCACTACTACTATTCTGCTGCTGCAATTTCTGCTGAAGCTGCTGCAATTGCTGATGCTGCGGGGGTTGCTTCTGTGCTTGTACCAACTGCTGCTGCTGCTGTGGTTGTACCGCTTGTTGCTGATTCTGCTGTTGTTGGTCGATCGACGGCGAAGGGGACCGTAACTGTTGGGAATTCGAAGGTTCGATCGACTGATGCGACGACTGTAAGGGTTTTGGTGAGGACGATGACTGAGTCGAATTCTCCGCCATTTTCTGCGAGTCTCTGCTTTACAGTTTTGAACTGTAATGCGAACTGTGCCAATCTTTATATATATAGCGACTATTAGCTTTGGTATTTAGATACAATGCGACTACAGTACGAATTGGAATGAATTGAATACAACAAAACTGTAGAGAGGAAGCTTAACTTTAATCCTAATCTTGAACAATTAAAAGTTATTTACTGATAATAATGACATTAACCCTTATTTATATATAAAATCCAAAATTGTCAAATATACCAATTTAGTCCTCGATATTTCGCATAAATCAATTTAGTCCCTGATATTCTCGATTTTGGACCAATTTGGTCCTTCCATCACGATAAACGTCAATTTTAGCGAGAATTTCGCACGTGTCCTACACTAAATCATGTTTTGATAGATAAAATTGAAATGGTTACTGAAATTAGGGCACGAAACTAAAATTTTCTCCTCTAAAATTCGAATACGAGCTCTAGAAGAAAACAGTACAAACCTCCCACATCTTGCAAATATTCCAAAATTCGACCCATACATGATTTAGTGCGTCGCACGCGCAAAATTCCCGCTAAAATTGACGTTAATATGGCGAAATGACCAAATTGGTTCAAAATCAATAATATTTGGAACTGAATTGATTCAAGCGAAACATCAATGACTAAATTGGTTCACAGAATAAACGTTGGGTACCATTTTGGATTTTCTGCCCTTTATATTTACTTCGGCTTTGATAAGCTTCAGCTCCCAAACATTCGACTATTCGAGCCACAGCAGAAAAAAGCAATCATTTTTTCTCCCAAAAGAAACTGAAAAGATAAAAAAAAATAAAGAAATCGCCATGAAAGTCCTCTTTCTGTTTCTCACAGTGACTTTCTTTTTATAGCCAAATTATTGTGCCTGGCCTTGAAAATATGGGTAGGGAGGGAGGTGTAGAAATTCTTTCTTTCTCGATAACGTTGTCTTCATGGGTTTCTGCCTTTGTCTGGCTTTTATAGACTTCTTTACCTATGGTGGTATGTAATGCTTTAGATATTTAGGTTCTTTGATAATAGGGTTTGGAGCTATCTTTCTAGCTGCTGAGTTTGTTCCATTGATGAAAATTGGTTGAACAAAAAGGAAGTCGATAGAATAATCTTGGGTTCAAACTGTTTTTCTTTCTAGTGGGTGCCATAAAAATGCAATCTTTTTCTGAATTAGTTCCCAGGTAAACCTTGAGCTGGGCTGGGCTGGGCTGGGCTGCCTTCTACTCTATATAAAGACGATGGAAGACGATTTATCGTCGGGCAGCACACAACAGCATATTGAGGCTGAGATTCTCCTGGCATTTCAGAAGAAATTTGTCCAGAAGATGCTGCTGATCGCCGAGATTAACCATAATCACGAGTCGAAGGTCCCCGCGAACTTATCCCAGAAAGCGGGATTGATCAGAGAGCTGAATAACGACGACGTCTTAAGGCGAATCTAACTGAACTAAATATGATGGAAGAGTTGAAATTTGATTGTTGTGCAACTCTGTTTTCTTGCAACTGAGAATTAGTGAAGCACACTTCCCTTCATCGTATGGTCAACAATGGTTCATATGTATTCTAACACGTGGCCATCTTCTCTTACACAATTCAATCAAAGCTCTTACACACATGAGCAAGATGCTGATACCTCAATAGCAGTACCAAAGAATAAAGAAATGCTGAGCTGCTGCTGCGCTATGCTATCTCAGTATTCAGCCTTTAACCTTCTCTTAGTAAGAACATCGACGAATCAAGTCAATGGCGCTACAACGAGCTTTCGTCCCCGCGTAATCGCGGGAAGCTCCGTAAGAAAAAGAACCCCGAAGCCGATCGCAGCCTTATCTTCAAATTCCGCCCCGCAGACCACAAAATCCCGAAGTTCTAACCGAACCCACGAGAAAGATCCCTCTTTTCACGAATCCAAGGTCTTGCCTTTCGCAAAGGGGAAGCCTTTAGTCGGTTACAAAGCCGATGGAGCCGGCCCTCAAAAGTGGCACCTGGGCTGGTTGAGTCTTAGCCACTGTAAGTCTCTAATGGAGAATCCTGAGGAATCTCTAGTTTACTTAGGGTCTGAAAACGACGATGGTGAAGGTAAAGTGTATTGGGCCATTAACGTATCAGAAGAAGACAGTGATTTGATTAGCCATCTCAGAGCCAAAAACCTCAGCTTCGTAGAGCTGAAGACGTTAATGGTGGCCACAGATTTCTCAGACAACAACGCCAGGAGCGAGCTGGCCGTAGCTGGACACGGCCGAGCTCTGTTAGAATGGCACAAAACAGCACAATTCTGCGGACACTGCGGCGCTAAAACAGTCTCCATAGAATCCGGCCGGCGCAAGCAATGCTCGAACAAATCATGCAAGAAGAAAACCTACCCACGCGTCGACCCAGTGGTGATCATGCTGGTAATAGACCAAGAAAACGACAGAGCACTGTTAAGCAGGCAGTCAAGGTACGTCCCCCGCAAGTGGACTTGCCTCGCCGGCTTCATCGAGCCGGGCGAGAGCTTAGAGGAGGCCGTGAGGCGAGAGACTCGTGAAGAGACGGGCATCGAGGTGGGCCGCGTCGTGTACAACAGCTCTCAGCCATGGCCCGTGGGGCGCAGCACCATGCCGTGCCAGTTGATGGTTGGGTTCTTGGCTTATGCCGAGACTTTAGAGATCGACGTGGATAAGGAGGAGCTGGAGAGTGCTCAGTGGCATAGCAGAGACGATGTGAGGAAAGCGCTTGCTCTTGCTCAGTACGATAAGGCGAGGGAAAACGCCGGCGAAGAGATCGAGCGAGCGTGCGGCGGAGGCGTTGAGAAGGGGGAGAATGGTTGTGGCGCTGAGAGCGGCGGCGAAGCGGCGGCGCCGGCGATGTTTGTGCCTGGACCTCATGCTATTGCGCATCATCTCATATCTTGTTGGGCTAATGGAGAAACGATTATCTAAATTAAATTATTTTATTTACGAATATATTTTAGACCTTCCTGGACCGTCCGATAAACCCAATCCATATCAACGGCTGAAAGTGAATAGAAATTCAGCCTTGTAGAAGATCGCCTTTAGTACCGACGGTTCTAGGCTTCTTGTGAACTACTGAACCCCATCGCTGATTGATTAAAGACCTACAAGAACTCCGATTTTTCTTCGTCCTCTCTGTTGAGGTAACGTTGCACTGTGATACTTCCGTCTGGTGAGAATCTTGATTGCTACATATATAATTTAAAATTGTCAAATTTGTGCTAATCTGCATTTACTTGGTGGTTTTGTTGGAATTTAATCATCTCTAGCTTGGCTGGTTTATCAAGTGAATTGTTGTTTTGATGCTTACTTGTTTGCGTACTTGGTTGGGAGCTCGGAGCTTCGATACATCCGATCATAAGTGTGGTTTTTTTGTTTCGTTTTTTTCTGTGTTAATTGGGGGAGAAAATGTGATGTATCAGTTTACTTGGTGGATTGCTTCAGGTAATTAGTCTATTGAAGATGGGGATCATTGAAAAGATTAAGGAAATCGAAGCCGAGATGGCTCGTACGCAGAAAAATAAAGCTACAGGTGATGTAGTGTAGCTAATGTTTCCTTAGGATTGCTCATGCTCTATCTTGTGGTACTTCAATTCTGATTTTGAATTTTTTGAATCGGATGAAAATGCGTAGAATATCATTTGGGTCAGCTCAAGGCGAAGATAGCGAAATTGAGGACACAGTTATTGGAGCCACCGAAAGTATGTTATTCTCTTGCTATAAGCTGGGATTCTCTGCTTAAAATTGTATTTTATGATCCTCTATTTGTTTTAGGGATCTAGTGGAGCTGGGGAAGGTTTTGAGGTTACGAAATTTGGTCATGGACGTGTTGCGCTTATAGGGTTTCCCAGGTTAGCCATCTTTATTAGGTTGGAGAGTATATTTTAGGAAAAGAAATATAGATCGATAGAAAAGGAACACCATCCATTGTCTGTTGTTTCGTATATTTTCTCATTATTCTTGTGGTTTCACTTCATATTGGAGTAGATGAAAATTTCTGATGTAAAGCTAATATTCTTGCAGTTTAAGTAGGTCAAATTGTACTTAACATTGGCATTTTTTTCTAGTGTTGGAAAATCGACTCTTCTGACATTGTTGACGGGAACACGTTCGGAATCAGCTGCATACGAGTTCACTACACTTACTTGCATCCCTGGTATTATTCACTACAAAGATACCAAGATACAGCTTCTCGATCTTCCTGGAATTATAGAAGGTGCAGCTGAAGGAAAAGGTCGTGGGAGGCAGGTAACTTCAAACTTGTTGGGTATAGTTACGGATTCGAACAAGAATGATTGAAGAGGATTAAGGTGATGTAGACTGTTATAGAAGCTTCTTAATTCAATTTCAGGTCATTGCTGTTGCCAAATCGTCAGATATTGTCTTGATGGTTCTTGATGCGTCAAAAGTAAGTGGTGCTATTTAAATTTGACTTCATGTTAGCTATTCTTATTCCAATGTACTTCACTGATGTCTTGGATGGCTTATGAACTGTATGCATTTTAGAGTGAAGGGCATCGACAGATCTTAACAAGAGAATTGGAAGCTGTTGGCTTACGTCTGAATAAAAGACCACCTCAAGTACGCGTTTTCTAATTTCTCTCGTTGTTTCATTTTGATTTTGCAAAAGAGTGGAGTGAGTTATCTTCCTCTTCTTACTGGATTCACCATGTATCTAATGGAGGCTCGTCGTCGTCGTTAACAGATCTATTTCAAAAAGAAAAAAACAGGAGGAATTTCGTTCAATAGCACGTTACCGTTGACTCATGTGGATGAGAAGCTTTGCTATCAGATTCTGCATGAATATAAGATTCACAATGCAGAGGTAAGCAGTCTCTTCCTCAATGAAGTGGTGATTTTTTTTAATGTTAAATGAAAAGCTTGTTTCGATGGCCCAGTGATTTGATTATGATTTGGAAACATAATTTACTACGTTTTTTCCATTTTTCTTTTGTGCTTAGTTTCAACTTTCAACTAAAGTAAGTTCATTTCTCATTCTTTATGTCTGAACTATATCCTGTCTAATAGTGTTCTGTTCCCTGTCTGTTTAAAACATTAGCGTCATTGAAGTATGATTTCTTTAATTGGTTGCATTGCTCCTGGCCTATCATATAAAGGATGGGCTACGACATGCACAAGTACTAAGATGATATGCGTGATATATGTATCTTGTGAAACAATGAGAGAACTTGGGTAGCATGTGAACCCAATGCCTCCTTACCATTACGTAAGTGGCTACGATGATTCTGTATATTATTAAGTTAATCTATTATATATGCATCAATAGCTTAACAACAGTCATCTTGTTTTCTCTTTATTCCCATGGACACTGATAATTGCCTTTTCGCCAAGATTTCTTCTGACAGCTGCGTTTTTTCTCTTCGATTTCTGCAGATTCTATTTCGTGAAGATGCCACAGTGGACGATCTCATCGATGTTATTGAGGGGAATCGCAAGTACATGAAGTGCGTATACGTATACAACAAGATCGACGTTGTTGGTATCGATGATGTGGACCGATTGGCGCGGCAGCCAAATTCTATAGTGATCAGCTGCAATTTACAGGTATATTCTTTCTAAAAGCTTACCTTATATAGCCAATTGCTTTATCGTCTGATTAGCGTTTACTGAGAAACTGATAGTGTAACATCCCACATCGAATGTCTACAGTTAAACTTATGTACATATTAAATAGGTATCAAGTAATTCAAGTGTGTATATATGCCTTTCGGGGAATTTTTAGCCCATTTTGCTGTTACACTCCATGGTTTATAATCTCTTGGGTGCGACGGCCGTGAGGGCGGGGTCTGCGCGTGACAGATATAATGTTGGATATAGATTCTCTCAAATATTAAAATCCCATGTGAATCTCTTGCATCGACAGCTAAATCTGGACAGATTACTCGGAAAAATGTGGGAAGAGATGGGACTTGTCAGAATATATACAAAACCTCAGGGCCAGCAACCAGATTTTGCCGAACCAGTCGTCCTTTCTGCTGTATGTCTCCCCATGGATCTATCACAGTATATACGTCACATAACTGAGTTTTTGGCGAGGCCATCGATCAATATCTTTTATTTTAACAATAATTTCAGGGTCGTGGTGGGTGCACGGTCGAAGACTTCTGTAACCACATTCATCGAACCCTCGTGAAGGATATGAAGTACTGCTTGGTCTGGGGCACAAGCGCAAGGCATTACCCTCAGCACTGTGGTCTCAGCCACGTTCTTCAGGACGAAGACGTAGTGCAAGTAGTGAAGAAAAAGGTAAAAATCATAATGGCTTCCTTACCATTCGCCAGCGTCACTTTCGAACAAGCAATCTTAGGACAACCCCATTACCTAGGACAGATCGAACTTGACTTTTCTCACAGCTACTACTATATTTGTTATCACGCAGGAGAGAGAAGACGGCGGTAGAGGCCGTTTCAAATCGCATTCTAACGCTCCTGCTCGAATCTCTGACAGAGAGAAAAAGGCTCCGTTGAAGACTTGAAAAAAAAAAAAGATTCATTCTTCCTTCGTTATTGTCATGGTGAAAGACTAATGATGATGAAAACATCCTTTTATTTTAACCGTTGTAGCCAAGCCTCGTCTCTATCGAAGGTTCTATAACGTCTACGCTCCGAAGAGTTCAATTCTTGCGGGTTTTTGTTTAATCGCTGCCTCTCCATCGGTCGTCGATCGATCGAGGAAATTCGAAAATCACTAATATTAACAGAAAATTTACATAAGCAAAATGATATAAGGTTTACATAGTTGGATAGCCCATCAATAAAAGCCTCTAACCCGGCCCGACCCGGCCCAATAAGCAATCGGAAAAAAAGAGCAAAATTTCGAGGCTCCTTTTTGAAGCGCCCGCCCGCCAATTAATAGGCGCTTCTTTTTTTCAGTCGAATGGGCGCCAAGTTTCCCGCCTTACGCCTTACACCGCGAAGCCTCTGCTACAAAAGCTCACATGGCACCGCCCATCAGCCCATCACTGAGGTCAAAACAAGCCAAGTTATACGGCGAGAAGGGGAATCGCTTGGATTGTAATCAGACGATGGTTGTAGCGTTAGGCCCAGGAAAGTTCTATGGGAGCAGCCTCCCGCGACCTAGGTTTTACGCCGACGTGAAATTCAACGAGAGCCGGGTGGATCCTCCGGTCCCTGTGATGGACCCGCTGATGAACTGGGCCGAGTCGGCTCACTGGTCTATGGGCGGGCTTAGCTTCACCAGGCACAGGCTCCAAGGTCGCATCGAGGGCAAGGTTGAAAACCTCCGGCGGCAGAAGGACAAGGAAGTGGCCGCAAGGTGTTCGACGAAACGTCAGAACGATGTGGACGATGGAGTCGAGACTAGGAAGGGTAAGGGTAAGAGCAAGATCAGGAGTAAGAGTCCTTCATGTCCACCTCCGGCGCCGATGGTGGTGAAGCGGCGTCGTCTGTTTGTATCGGCGGATGAGGACGTTGTGGAAGGGGGCGAGGAGAGGTCTGTTGTGAGGAAATTAGGCGATGAGTTTGAGAAGATTGCTCAAGAATCTGGGATGGTCACGCGAAGCAGCAGCAGCAGTAGTAAAAGAAACGGCGGCGCAGTTCATAGCAACGGCAAGAATGGCGATGGTCGTGGTGGTCTTAACAAGAATGGAAAGAAAACGCCGGTGAAGGGAAGAAATGTGAGGAGCTCGCCGCGGCTGGCGAAGAAGGGTGGTGATTGAGGTCAGTTATTTGTCGGTTAAAAACAGTTCCTTTCTCTGGGCTTAGGTAAATTTTTGTTCTTGAGACTTGTTCTTGAATCTTCTGTCTCTGTAATTGGGATTCTGATGTAGCTCATGAATGATGTGATTAGTGAATCGATGGTTGTTAGCAGTAAATCTGTGTTGCTATAAGGTTTCATGAGTGAATAAAATCGATGTTCATCTGCTTTTTTTCTTGCTCTCAAGTCTGAAATGAAATGCTTCCTAAAATTCTTTCTTGAAGTTATCCTAAAGCTTCATTTTTTAAAGATTTTGTGTCTCATTGTAAGATATGTAAATAAATAATTAATATATTTTGCTATGGTATTTATGTCTCATTGTGTCTCAGATAAGCCCACAAGCCAATATAAACTCAAAAAATCATAAAATTAAAAATACAAAAAGTACAATTTTTTTTTTAATTTTTGGCTCGCTAGATCATCATCATCATATTCATCTCATATGCAATAAACTCGATATTACTATTTCTGGACGTCGAGTAGTTTCATAAACAGGCAATTCATCTCTATAACTACTCTCCATTAATCCAATGGACGAAAGATTATCCAACTCAAACAAATCCGAGCTCGCATAACTCGCACCATCGTCGTCG